>JAOTOM010003345.1:0-150110 GCA_034440615.1 Ashinkailepas kermadecensis | reverse complement strand
ATGATATTTGATGCAAAGGCATGTCTGTTTCTACGGTATGTATATGTTTTGAATACATTTGACAATTAAGCCGAATGTAGCCGAATGCTCACAGCTCATCTTCAATGACCTCGATGGCCATCGCCAAGACATCGTCTACTGAGGCAGCGATGAGCGGCATGTGTGGCAGATGACGCCGGTGACAATTGTGCCGCACTCTAGAGCTGTACATTAAAAGTATGTCATGTGACACTGGGAAAAGAACTGGGAAAAGTTCATCCGTCCTGGCTTCGCTGCATTACCAAAATAAAACGTGTATTTAAACTTGAAAGAAGTTTCACATGAGAACAGCGAGGGACATTTATACAAATAACCACTCTCAGTTGAGGCATGTATTGCTCAAATGAAACCTGAAACTAGTCTTACTTGAGCAACATCTTCGAAAGTTGAAACCAATAACTATCCGCAAGTGAACTGGCTTCAAAGAGAACAACTATCTGCTTGCTGATACTTTGAAGTGGTTTTACACGAGTACATTTGCGACCCACGAAGAATCAGAGTGACACTTGGGACTGGTTTCAATTGAGCATAGCTGTTTAAATTGAGACCAATTGTGATTATCAGTCTGACTGGTTTCACTTGAGACCAAAAGATATTCTGCTTCCTGATTCTTGGAAGTGGTTTCACATGAATACATTTGTAAGTCTCACGCACTGGCATTCTATTCTGAGAATGGTGTACTCAGCATATCGCGAACAGAGTGCTCGTTTGGTGCGGTCTGATTTGAACAGGGAAATTGAGAACGTCTGCTATTTTCAGAGAATAAATACGCTTCTCACATTTTTCTCAGTGTATCACTCACCGACTCCATTGAGCACACATCTTGCACTGAAAAAAAACACGATCCCCACACTCGCCCCATCGCAGTTTGCTAAAGTACACAACCTTCACATGCAACAGCGTCTACGTCCACGCCCTCCCGAGTGCTACTTCAGCCATGTGCGTGTTACAAAACAAGTTCAATCAACTGAATTTACTCGTGGTCAAGAGCTGGTCATGGTGCTAAGGGTATGTGTGTTTCATACAATGTATATGCATGGATTCATCCATTTTACATGAACACTGTTGCGATTAGTGCTCAGAATATCTAATCTGGGTGTTGTATTAACACAATAAATTGTTAATGTGTTGTGTTGTTTAATGTTTTTAATGTTACTGTGTTCTGTAATCGAACATTATCGTGTAATCTGTAATCTGTAATCTGCTCTGTTCTGCTCTCGTGGCGGGTATCAAGTTTCTGTTGGAAGATATCTCTAAGATGTTCATTAGGCCGGTAGAGTATCGGTCGCTTGCTTTCCTCAATATAAACGCTTTCTGCTACCATTTTCGCATGTCATGCATATTAATCTATACACGACATTTTTTGTACGCATTTACTTTCTAATCCACAATGACACGTGTGATAAATTTGTCTACCATATGGGCATGGTGACCATCGGGTCTAACCAGCTTGTCCTTAACGGTGAGACCACTCACCCAGGAAGCTTTCAGATGTGCCTATGATTCTCTTAGCGTCTTTCCGATCAGATCCTCACACTGCTTTGCTATAATAGTTTGTCCTGAATTAACTTCTCCCCCTCCTTTATCCGCCATTGACGCCGTGTCACCCTTGCCGCGCCATTGCTTGTAGTGGCTTGAACATGGTATGTCCTGAATACCTCTCGCAACCTCCCAGCTCCGCCATTGGGAAGATCTTATGGCTTCGCCACTGCTTGTGATGCACTATTGCCGTTTGTACTGAATTCTACCCCACGTACTCCCTTAGTCCGCCATTGAAAAACATGTTCCTTTCGCTGTGCCACTGCTTGTAATGGGTTTAATTGTGGGGTAGGCCCCAAATAACACCCTACTCCTGGATCTGTCAGTGAGCAAACCTCCCATCATTGCGCCACTTGCTTTCATCATGAACTCGGAATCGATATGCACTTGTGTTTGCACAGTTTTCATATTCCAACTCTCACAGCTGTTTAAGATATCGTACTCATTTACCTTTCCTGAAGGCGCCCATGGTACAACATGCAATTTGTTTTATTGGTTTTAAAATGTAATATAATCAAGGATATGTCAGGTACGTCATTGAATCATGCATGAAACCAACTTTTGTGGATATATTAAAAGCTAACTTGATCTTCAAGATCCAGGAACGACTGAATGATGTACTCAATGACTCGACTCAACGACTCAATGAAACCAACTTTTCTATGTCAATGTAGATGGAAAACTTCGGTAAAAGCTTCGGTAAAACCCGTCGCTTCATGTTCTTTTTTCCTCCCGTGGATACGCCTCGAACATCTCTGGGCCCAAAAAAGCATTTCTGTAAGCAAGCAAAGTTGTATGAGCGGTTTAGTTCCAAGTCGTACTCACATGAAAGGTAAAACAATGTAAATAATCAGATGCAAATGCTCTTCCAAAGTTTTCGCAAACGTATGTCGGAAGTGTCTCTCATTATTTGGTCCACTGAAGGCCATACTAATTGTTTTACCTTGTCAGATACTTTGCATGCTTGCCATGATGGGGTCATATGCATATGCTGAGCATGAATAGTTATCGGCAAAAGTATGGGTACATACTAGGCTCCTCGTGTAAAATCCAGTCGAACTCTTCCGTTGTTTTTTTGCCGCGAATATCCCAAAAGCTTAAGTGCGTACTGGTCTTCCCTGATGCTTTCTTCTGAAAAGCTGAAAATATTGCTCATTGAAATGGATGCTCATGTAAACAACGACTTGGCAGCAGCAATGTGCGGAGCAACTGGCCAATGGCCTTGATTGGGCGCCCACACTGCGTCGGCGTAGGGCTGACGACGGGCAACCATTGCATGGACGGGGCCTGGCGGAGGCGAGCGCCTGTGAGGCCCACGTCGCCTGGATAAATCCAATACTGCATGGCGAAACCTGCCCGACTCTTGAATTGGGAGCTGCTGCTTGCTACCTTTGAAGTTTTGAATCTAGCTAAGTTATTTTTAGTATCGTTGCCATCTCCGTAGAAACACGGATTCAAAAGTCAGTCAACAGTTATTGCATTAATTATTTGGTACTTTTTCGTACTTCTAATGTTGACCTGTTTATCGTGGACAAAATATTTAGCTTAACTCACAAGAAACGTCGTTCATTCTCCTCATTGTTGCGAACTTAGTGGGCCATGGCTGATAACATAGATGAGAGGAGCTCACACTGTGGCTACAGCGCACAGCGTGGCTACGAGCACCGTTTTTCTTTGATCGCGAAAGCAAATATTCGTCGCTGCCCATGTGGAATTAAGATGAGAAGATGCCCATATCTGACGCAAACTTGGCTGATTGATAACTTTGGTTTGCAAATGTGCAAAAGAAAAAGAAAATTTCAAAAATGTATCCTTCCTCTGGGCCATTACGAGCTTGCACTCGGTACTGTTATTCAGAGCTGACTGGGGGTGGGGAAATATACCCCATATGCTACGTGCTGATCGCGACTCGACTCCCATCCGTCATCTGCCCCGCCAGGCCAACATTAACAACTACACCTACCGCGTGAAGTGTTCGCGCCAGATAATACGTAACATGCCCCAGCATAGCACGTAATCGAGGACTTGGATAAAGTCAAACAGGAGGTATGCGAAGTTGATTGGGGACTTGACATCCACCTCCGACGACCAGTTGAAACGCTGTACCCTCGGAATTGTGAAGTCCAGGGATGAGAGAGTTGTTGCCACCACGATGTTGGCGGGTGTCCGTGAGTGTACGCGACACTCGTACGTGGTCCGTGAGTGTACGCGACACTCGTACGTGGTCCGTGAGTGTACGCGAGACTCGTACGTGGTCCGTGAGTGTACGCGAGACTCGTACGTGGTCCGTGAGTGTACGCGTGACGTGTACGTGGTCCGTGAGTGTACGCGAGACTCGTACGTGGTCCGTGAGTGTACGCGAGACTCGTACGTGGTCCGTGAGTGTACGCGAGACTCGTACGTGGTCCGTGAGTGTACGCGAGACTCGTACGTGGTCCGTGAGTATACGTGAAACGTGTAAGTGGTCCGGAGTGTACGTGAGACGTGTACGTGGTCCGTGAGTGTACGCGAGACGTGTACGTGGTCCGTGAGTGTACGCGAGACTCGTACGTGGTCCGTAAGTGTACGTGAGACGTGTAAGTGGTCCGGAGTGTACGTGGGACGTGTACGTGGTCCGTCAGAGTACGTGAGACGTGTACGTGATCCGTGAGTGTACGCGAGACGTGTACGTGGTTCGTGAGTGTATGCGAGGCGTGTACGTGGTCCGTGAGTGTACGCGAGACGTGTGCGTGGTCCGTGAGTGTACGCGAGACGTGTGCGTGGTCCGTGAGTGTACGCGAGACGTGTACGTGATCCGTGAGTATACGCGAGACGTGTGCGTGGTCCGTGAGAGTGCGTGAGGCCTGTACGTGGTCCGTGTTTTTAAGTGAGACGCATACGTGGTCCGTGAGAGTGCGCGAGGCCTGTATGTGGTCCGTGAGAGTGCGCGAGGCCTGTACGTGATCCGTGAGTGTACGCGAGACGTGTACGTGGTCCGTGAGTGTATGCGAAGCGTGTACGTGGTCCGTGAGTGTACGCGAGACGTGTACGTGATCCGTGAGTGTACGCGAGACGTGTACGTGATCCGTGAGTGTACGCGAGACGTGTACGTGGTCCGTGAGTGTACGCGAGACGTGTACGTGATCCGTGAGTGTACGCGAGACGTGTGCGTGGTACGTGAGAGCGCGCGAGGCCTGTACGTGGTCCGCGTTTGTAAGTGAGACGTGTACGTGATCCGTGAGTGTACGCGAGACGTGTGCGTGGTACGTGAGAGCGCGCGAGGCCTGTACGTGGTCCGCGTTTGTAAGTGAGACGCGTACGTGGTCCGTGAGAGTGCGCGAGGCCTGTACGTGGTCCGTGAGAGCGCGCGAGGCCTGTACGTGGTCCGTGAGTGTACGCGAGACGTGTATGTGGTCCGTGGGAATGCGCGAGACGTGTACGTGGTCCGTGAGTGTACGTGAAACGTGTACGTGGTCCATGGGAGTGCGCGAGACGTGTGCGTGGTCCGTGAGTGTACGTGCAGGATGTCGGCTGCAATGCGCTACCGACTGCACTACAGAGCGCACGTGATGCCTGACATGTGTTGTATAGGCGCACAGTGTGGTGACGCTACCAAACAATGCAATTGGGTTATTCATGTTTGAACTGAGTCCGAAAGAAACAAAGACGCATCTGTTCAAGTGACATCAAAATTATCACTTTTTGAAAATGGAAGAGGGCGGAATGTTTGCCAGGAGTGAAAAGGATGGCTATCGCACTCACAGACATCCCAGGAAATTGTAAATCAGAAAGTTGTTAAGGACAGGCTGAATATAAATATCTTGGCATTTTGTGACAAGAAATGTATTGGTTATGAATGTATTGGTTAAGAACATAGGTGAATACCTATGTTCTCAACCAATACACTCAGTACCAGTATCAGTAAACCATCCAGTACCGGTCATGTAACTTATCCAGATTATGTTCCTTAAAATGGAGGAGCTTGGCCACCCCCAGCCCCTCATGTGAGTGCGCTGCGATGCCAAAGATACCCATCAAGCAGAAATGCAGTTGTGGAACACCTGACAAAATGCAAAGAAAGAAAAGAGATACGTGCAGCCGTGCACTTTCGCAAATGAAAAAACCTGAAAGCAATGATGACTATCGCACCGAAATAACAATGTTTCTTTCCACCGCCGTCTGGTCGGGACAGGCGACATGTCGAGCCTGAAACGATATAGGGCATCTGATACTGGAGAACAACAGCACACAGGTGTGCCGCCTCCTCCAACTGATATCAAACGAAATACTTCGAAATAATGGAGGCCTGAGCATGTTGCCAGACAGCGCAATTGCTGCTGCATCTTCAAATAACCCGTCCTTGGCTAGATCATAAGACGTCGCCTCAATGTAATTCCACAAGATTTAGCAGACTGTCGGTGAAAAACGGTGAAACCTACAGCGCTGACATTCTGCAGCAGATCCTACTGCTCTTACGTCTGGCCCTAGTAGCCTATGTGGCTCACAAGAACAATCTGAACGCTCTGGAAACCGTATTCAACAGGTTGTGTCTTAAACATTCATATCATACATTCAACAGGTTTGGGATTTCTCACCGGATGATTTCCCCGAGAATGGGCTTCTGGGTTATGTTGAAGAGGCCCTAAAGGCAATAGGCAAGAACTCTGACGACCCCGCAGACCCGACCGAGTTCGGAACGTCGGCAACTACCCTGGTGATGGGCATAACCTGAGCATGTGGTTATTCACAAGATGGCGGATAAAATAAATGATGTCAATGAATGGGTAAAGTATGGCCATGCTCCGCATCCAATGTATGGGTAAAGTATGGCCATGCTCCGCATCCAATTCATGCCAATGGGTAAAGTATGGCCATGCTCCGCATCCAATTCATGCCACTTCTGGTTGGACAGACTGCGTCGGCAAACAATACTGAATGGTGCAAGGCACCGCCACGCATCCAGCACGCTCACATACAGAATGCACCGAAATTTACAACGGTGCTGAAATACATGAACATGGAAACAAAATGCAAGCACTCACATATATGACGCATAATTCTATAATTAACATAAAAAACTAACTCTCTTCATACGTCGAAAGCACGGTACCTGGCGTCGATGAAACAACTTCAGATAGTCAGCGGGTTCATAGTTCTTTCCTCAAATCCAATCAAATTTCTTAGTGAGCATGGTATTGGTAGTGCGCCTTTTTGAATTCCTAAGCATCAGTGCACGCGTGTCTCCATTGGTCTGTTTTCTAATGGACTGGTCAAGCAGTTCAGGAAACATGTGTTGTGGCGTTGCTAGCTGTTGGCTGTCACGAAATGTCAAGTACCTACGAAATGTTTTTGAAACACGAAGGCGTGCATAATTCAGCAGCCAGCAGGTGAGGTGTCGTGAGTGACGCCACACCAGCCCTCCTGTGAATTGTCCCTTATGTAACAGTCGAGCAACAATTTTTTTTTTTTTTAAATCTTCAGCTGAGGCAAAGTGCCATCCGCTAGAGATATGCTACGTTAAAGAAAGAGTTACTTTAATCCGGCTCATGTGGCATCCGGTTATATCAAATAAGAAAGACAGGAAAGATGAGACGCCAGAAAGCAAGGAACATGGCGTAAGGGCCGATACATACATACACAGGTGGAACATACACTGACATACATACATACATGACACTTAGAAGGACACTTGGAGGGTGGGCAGCATCGTAACCTCCGGAGAGGCTCCACTGCCCACCTGCGACCTGAAAAGCGAAGCGGAGGCCCGGCGCCCAGGGCGAGTCGTGGGCGTCGGGCCCGACCTTGTATGTGTAAGTGTATGTTTGAGTTAACACGCGCCCTGGAGGGCCTCTGAGAATTACGCGCACTGGAGGGGGGGGGCGGATTCCGCCCCCCCTAAGATCTCGGCTCCTAGTAAAGCTGGAGGAACAAAATTCTCAGGGTGGATGGGCACGGTAATGAACTCTATTGTGTGCAATTTTTGTGACCTTAGGTCAATATCTTCAAGGTCAAATGAGGTTAGATTTGCAAAATTTTCCGGTTTTGCGTGGCTTGGCTTGTCATCGTTATGGATCGATGTGATTGTGTTTAAATGCTCAAAAATGGGCATCAATGACGTTTTGGACATTACTAATGATGCAATGCAAATGCTAGACCCAACATTTGACCTCAGGTCACCTATATAGCACCACTTTATCAGGTCAGTTACCTGTTCCAGTTACCGGAACCGGCCGCCCGCCCGACTGCTCCATCGGGCAGCTCGGAGCAATCGGCTTCATGAAGAAGGGAGTGAAGTACATGAATAAAGTATGGAAACGCAATGACAAACAGTACAAATGACAACCAGTAGTGCATTTATGGCAACATTCCAGTTGATCAAGTTTGGTTCCATTAACCTGTCATGAACTTGACCTGACTTGACCTTGGTGACCTAATATGACCTTGAAACTATACAGCATATCAATATGCATCAAACAAGTCGCTAGTGTTGCCTAGAACACTTCCCTTTTGTCAGTATACTGGAAGCGCATCAGCGCCGATTTGTGTGGTCTGGCGCTATAACATTTTTTTACTTTAGCGGCCCCTAACTTGAAAAATTTTCGGCCGATTTCCATTTGTCTTCTTTTAAACGACGTGCCGTTCATTTATAAGCAGGTACACCGAAAATCGCGTATATCGACCGGCAAAATTTGCAGTTATTTGCGAAAAACCTGAGGGGTGGGCGGATTTCGCCCCCCCCCCCTCCAGTGCGCGTGTTAAGTCTTGGAAAAACCCGAGAAGGTGAAAAAACCAAGCAGCTTGGAAAACCCGTAGGTAAAAACCAAGCACAATTTATCTGGAGAACCGTCCGTTATGGCCAAATTGGATCGGTCTCTGCCTACCTAGTGTGATATAACCTATATGTATGTGTTTTGCGGCGACGGAGATGATAGCGTTTGACTTCAAATTACTTCCTCGAGTTTGGTATTGTGCAAGAATGTAAGTAGTAGCTCAATGAGCTCCGGGTGTTTGTCGCCGAGAAGGCTTGGTAGTGAAAGTGGAGTCTGATGTTGGGCAATGTAGGAAAGAAGGGGGCGACGTTGTAATTGGTAGGCAGGGCAGATAAGTAAGAAATGTTCCACAGAGACATGGATTCCACATGGACATGGACATCACATGTTTGGCAAGGCGGAGCGCGGCGAAGTCGGTGGAGGAGGAAATCATGTGTGAGTTTGGTGTGCCCGAGTCGGAGTCGAGCAAGGAGGATCTCATGTGAGCGTGTGTGTTGCCGGCAAGAGGGTCATTTGGCGAGAAGGGGTTTAATGTGGTGTAAATGTGTAGTGTTGTGGTTCCAGCATGCCTGGAGATATGTGTTGAATAGTTGGTTGGTGAGGGACAAAAGGTCACAGGGGGAACTGGGAGGTTGGGGGGTGGGTGGGAGGTCGATGGCTCGACGAGCGAGCTCATCCGCCCGCTCGTTGCCCGGAATCCCCATGTGGCCAGGGACCCAGAGCAGTGTGAGTTGAAGGTGAGCATGATGCGTGTGATAGAGTTGACGGATAGCGTGGAGTGTGGGGTGCGTAGTGTTGTGTATGGCTGCGAGAGCATCGATGGATGAACGTGAGTCTGTGCTGATGATTGTTGGTGTGATGATGTGGTGTTGAACAACGTGGCTTAAACATGCGTAGATAGCGACTAACTCCGAGGTGTAAACAGAGTGGTGTGGTGTTAATTTTATTTGGCCAAAGTTGGGACCACCACACCAGGCAGCTCCCGTACCGTCTGCGGTACGGGAGCCATCCGTGTAGAAGTATGTGAGATGGGGGTGAGCTGCTTGATATTCGAAAAAATGTCTGTTGGGTTTCGAGGGGAAAGTAATTTTTTGTTTTGGTGGAAGAGATATTCCAGATTGGGGTGATACTGTAAGGAGGCTTACATTTTTTTACATACAATTTTCCACATTTTCCCATCCCACCAGGCCACGAGATGCCCGGCCAGATCTCGGCCACCTTTTCCCCTCCCCTCCCAAACACCGCCGAAGCGACCCTCAAAGGCGGCATGAAATAAACAACGGCAACAGCCTCCCGTCTGGACCAAAACAACCGAAGGGTGCCAGGCCAGCTGTGAGCGAGTCCCGGTGAAACCTTACAGACCGTCCTGACAGCCCCAGGCGGCTTCGCCACACACACAGCCTGAGGAAAAGAGAAAAAAAAGCACTCCCACCGATCAAAAGACAGAACCCAATCCGGAGCCCTGGGAGTGGCTGGAAATTAGAAAAGGCGGAGCTAAGGAATTGAAGAAAATTTGGCAGCCTGGCAGAAGGGGTAAAAAAAAGGGAGAGAACAATCTCTCTCGGACGCTCGCTCTCGGACGGTCTCTCTCGCTCAAGATCTCTCTCACTCTCTCTCTCTCTCACGGACTCTCACACTCATGGAGGCAGACGTGACATGAAGTGTCGGGCGGCGGAGAGTGACGACGGCTGGAAGGCGACGACCATCGGGCATGTGAGTGTCATACGTCTGACATGTCTTCCTCTTTTCCAAACCTTTCCGAACCATTCTAAGTTCTATCACCCAGCTTCTGTCTCCTCCGCGTCATTCACTTACTGAAAGGGCGATGTTTTATGGGAGGGACCAAATAGGATAAATTCAGGGTGGGGAGAGAGTGTGTCGCGGAGGGAGTGCGTCGCGGAGGAAGTGTGTCGCGGAGGGAGTGTGTCGCGGAGGGAGTGTGTCGCGGAGAGAGTGTGTCGCGGAGGGAGTGTGTCGCGGAGGAAGTGTGTCGCGGAGGGAGTGTGTCGCGTGCAAGCATTGAGATGGCGAGTAGTGTGTGTGTGTAAGAAGTGCGTGGGTGTAATGAGATGCGGCGTATGGAAATTTAAATATACTAGATTAATTATATAAATTATGTGGCAGCAGTCGGCAATGATGGACGGGAACAGCGGCGGAGCAGGATCGGATCAAGTAAAACATGTAGTACAGCACAATTATGCTTTCAACAATTCCTGTCTTCCTCTCCCCGTCTAAATAAACTCGGCCTTTAGACTAACAGGAGTTCAAACAATAATGCTATAGCTACCCACCGGCTGTGGTGCAACCCTTTTGTTGCAATCCAAACTTTACGTGAACACAAGGGATGATGTTCACATGATGTTTAGGTATGTGCCTGATATTAATTTGCCATATGATGTAAATCTACATATAAGCGAGGCAGTCGACCTGCTAGCCGTCCTCCTATGGACTGAACGTTCCCGGGTAAGGGTAATGAGTGTCAAAGCCAGTTTTTAACTTGACTAGAATATTAATGTTGCTTATATTTACCTATATGATCTGCGTCTGGATGAGGTCAAATTGCGAGAAGGGGTGCGATGACTGCATACTTTGGGGGCATTAAGCACATGCTCTGGTTCTTTGACTGCGAAATCCCGCTGGCCTCTGTGACCCAGTGGTGCAGCTGGGGGCGGGCACAGTATGCAGGTCGGATGGGCTGTCGAGCCCCACCTTGCGTCCGTCGAGTTTGGCGCCGAACAATAGGGTAAGGCAAAACATTGCACGGTCGTGAGTCCGCCCCCCGTTCGCTATACGTTTGGATACGGAGCCGTGTAGCGTTTCGGGGCGGGGGGAACGTTCGGACAGGTTTGGCGTGCCATAAGCCCCGAGGCTGAAAGGGTAGGGCAGGCTAGGTTATAAAGACGGCCAGGGGACGTGCCCAACGTGGTAGGGATCCGTGCCCGCTCGCGAGCACGTTCACCTGGTCGCACAGTATCAGTATACGGCGGGTAAGGCCCGGTGCGGCACCGACCTTTCTTTAAGGCTAGGGTATGTCAGTCAAAGATACCAGAGCACTTGAATAAGCCCTCGGAGCCAGTACGATGAGCCCCCTCGTAGCATTAAGTCTTCATACAGGCGAGGAACGCTGCCAATAATGGCGTGGCCAGCTATGATGGCAGTGGAAGATTTACATATTCGGCCAATCTACCACAAAAAGAGCAATGGTCTGTCGATATATGTGTTTGTGTACCGCTGAGGGGGGGGGGGAAGGAACCAAATTTGGGGACCAAGCACTTCGTTAATTAATAAGGAAAGAATGAATGGGACAAACGAATGTGAAGTGAATGAGGAGAATGAATGTGTGTTAGGTAGCTTTAAGAACCAGCGGAAGCCGCTTGGGGCTCAATCACAGGCACCTATTTCGTGCGGTACATTGTACAAAATTATACTAGTATTAGCATCCAAAAGTCCCATCTCGGCACATTTCATCGAAACCAAGGGCAAATTGCAGTCTCATTAACTTTCTAAATACAACGTAATCTTTCTAATTTGGCCAGAAGCACTCATTTACCTACATGGTGTTCCCAAAACTTTGACCTCGCACACATATAAATTCGTGTTAGGGACGGTAGCTCAAACAACATCAAGCCGGCTGGGGTTTGGGGAATGTATGGTGGAGGTGGCGGGGAAACACAGCACAGCACACCCCCGACAGATGCACAATCAGCAAAGGAGATAATTAGCCCAGTCTAAATATAGAGTCAGCCCATGTTCAGCCTCGTTAAAGTGGTTATCAGTTAAAATAAAGCCCCAGCCCCAAAGTTCAATCAGAACAGTTTCAGTTAAGGCTTGGTTAGCAAATTACGTTACACACACCCAGCACTACTTTATCGCCCACCCAGCACTCCCACATCACGAACCACATCACACACCCAAACGCCCGCCACACCCGCCAAGCCACCGAAGCCACCACCCCACACCCCATTGACGGTAGAGCCGCCACCCCTACAATACATGTGCCAAAACGGGAGGAGGGGAGGCAATTTGTCGGGGACTACATTGGGGAATTTGAGTGCGAATGTGAGGACATGGTCCAAATGTATGGCAATATTATATTTGTTCCTATTATATGAACGTCGAACGGGAGGATTAGAGAGTGCGAGGCTGGCAGGGTGGTTGTGCTGTGTTGTGGTCCGAAAGTGGTATCTGACTAGTTGGAGTGTTCTGCGGTGTTGTAAGCTGGGGAGATGGGCCTCAGCCCGGATACTAGTGATGGGCGTGGTGCAGTGAGCTCCGGTGATGAGGCGAAGTGCGTTATTCTGTATTCGTTCAAGTGTTGCGATGTGTGTAGGAGATATATGATCGAAGATAAACGCATTGTATTCCAGGATTAAGCGAATCAGAGTAATATATATTATGTTGAGTGTAGCCCTGTCTGCACCCCAGTCGCGACCGGAGATGCAGCGCAGGAGATTTAGACGTTTTGCGCAGCGTTGTTTTAGATAAGCAATATGGGGGCCGAAACAAAGACTTTTGTCTAGAACGATGCCAAGATAGGTGAAGGTGGTTTGGTAAGGGATAATTTGGTCGCGGTAACGGAGTGGTGTAAGAGGTGGGATGTACGAGGTGAGCCGGGAGAAAAGCATTGTGACGGATTTGGTGGGGGAGATTTGCAGTCCCCAAAGGGAGCACCAGGAATCAATTTGATCCATGGCGCGCTGCATTAAATAATTTGCATTGTCTGCCGATGGGTGCGTGCACCATATGGCCAAATAATCGGCGAAAATAGAGTGTTTTAGACAGGGGGCTATATGATGGAGGTCAGCGAGCGCATCGTTGATCATGATAAGAAAGAAGGTGGGGGATAACACGCTGCCTTGTGGGACGCCTTGATCTAATTTTTGGGACCGATAATGGATATTGCCACAGTGGACGGTGAATGTTCTATTAGCGAGAAAGTTGGTTGATACATTTTTCCATTCTGCCTTTGGTGCCAATACGATGTAATTTGATTCGGAGGGCCGAACTGTGTACTTTATTGAATGCGGATTTTAAGTCGAGAAAGAGTGCCGCGGTTTCATGTTTTTTTCATGAAACCGCGCTGTATCGAGTCAACTAATTGAATGAGGTTGTCAGTGGTGCTGTGTCTGGGTCGAAAGCCGCTTTGAAAGGGGGAGAGAATTTCGTTGTTTTCGAGGTGGACTCTGATTCGTCCATTGACCATGCGCTCAAAGAGTTTAGAGGCACAACTAGTGAGAGAGATAGGTCGATAGCTAGAGGGAAGGTCGCGAGGTTTGCGAGGTTTAGCGATAGGAATGATAGTGCTAGTAGACCAGGAAAGGGGGAAGGTGTCGTCAGTCCATAGTTGGTTTAGTGCCGAAAGGAGGTTGTCTTTTCCGGAGTCGGATATATTTTGGAAGAAGGGGTATGCCAATTGGTCAGGGCCAGCCGCAGTGTTGGTTACTTTGGAGAGGGATAAATTTAGTTCATAGAGAGTAAAGGGGGCATTATATGGTTCAGTGTTGTCCTAGGTAAAGTTGCAGGTGGCGAGAGTGGTTTGTAGGAAGTCTATGGTTTGTTGCGAGTATTGTGTATTTGAGGAGATGTCTGCATAATAGGTGGCAAAGTGTTCCGCGACGTCCGAGGGTTCTGTGATGCTGCGTTGGTTAATTGTCAGTTGTGGGAATCCGCGGTGTGGGGATCTGCCATTTGCGAAAGAACGAATTTTGGTCCAAATTTGGCCGATGGGGGTAAACCGGTTGCATGAGTTTGAATAGAGTTGCCAGCTGCGTTTTTTGGCCGTAAGGATAATCTGCTGACAACGCTTTTTAGCCTCGCGGGCTTCTAACATGTTTTGGGTGGTAAGATTTTTGCGAAATTTTCGCTCAGCCCGCCGCCGCAGAGCGACGGCGCGTTGACACTCGTCGTTCCATCACGGCACGTGGTGACGGCCGGGGGAGCGACGAGTGTGGGGGACATGGTTTTCTGCCGCGAGTAACATGGTGTCAAGAAAAGCTGATATTGGGGGGTGTGAATGAGGAGGGAAGACGGTGTCAATTTCCTGGTAGAAAGATGGCCATTTCGCCTTGCGAACATTCCAGCGGGGGACAAATGAGTAATCTCTAACCTGGGCTGAGCGTTCAAGCATAATATGAATAGGGAAGTGATCGCTAAAGAGGGGGTCGGGTTGTACATGCCAAGAAAAGAGGGGTGAGATGGAGGCCGAGGCCAAAGATAGGTCAATGGCAGATGGACGGAACGGGGCAATGTCGGTGTTGTGTGTGGGTGTTTGGTCATTTAAAAAGACCATGTTGTGGGTGTTGAGGAGTGTTTCGATGTGGTGTCCGCGAGGTGATGTGGTGTGACAACCCCATGCCTGGTGGTGGGCATTAAAGTCACCCAGCACTAGACAGGGGTGAGGAAGGAGACCGAAGAGGTCGGTCACAGAAGATAAGGATAGTGTAAGAGAAGGTGGGAGATAAAGAGAGAGTACAGTGAGCTCTAGTTGTGCAATTTGGACAGAAACAGCAATAAAATTTAGGTTATTAACAATGTTGATCTGACGATGAAGGAGTGTGTCTGAGACAAATAAGGCGACCCCGCCGCCGCGGGATGTAGAATTTCTGTTGCCGGTATAGAGGGAATAACCAAAGATCTTAAAATTATATGGGTCATTGTCACGCCATCGGGTCTCCTGAACGGCGGCAATCAATGGTTTATTTTTGATAATATATTCCTTGAATTCTGCCCAATGGGATATGGGTGACCTCGTATTCCATTGGAGCAAGAATTCAGTGGTGGGTGTCTGCATTAATGGTTGTGATCACGCTCCCGCAGCCGCGTGTGTGGCGGTGATGGTGAGTCAGAGTCGTCCGATTGATAATCGGACGACTCTGGTGTGACTGCTCGCTCCGGGTCCGTGGGGGATTCCCGAGCGTGCGATGGGGGGTCAGGGCTGTCCTGTGAGAACTGCGATGTGGAAGTGGAGGGAGAGGGGAGGTCCTGATGTGGCGTTCCCAGGGAGGCCTGATCCCGAGAGGGAGGCAGGGGGGCTGGGGTGGTCCTGGAGGGGCGGCGCGGAGGGGGCTCGATCCCGAGGGTGCGTGGCAGCCGTTCGACTCCTGGAGGGCCTGGAGGCGGATGGACCTGCGACGGGAGCAGGGCGCAAGGCCGGTGCAGGGTCTGAGTGGGTGAGCGGGCGCTCGGTGCGCGTGGGAACACGGGTCGCCGGTCGGGCGGCCGCCTCGGCTGGGGTCGGCCAGATGGGCTGGAGGGGTTGTTGGCCCCGGGCAGATGCCGACCTCTGCGTCAAGGGCGGTGCTGGGGGGGGGGGGGCTGTCCGGCGCTGCTGCTGCTGAGCCTTTGCTTCCAGCCAGACTGGGCAGCGGGGGTATGAGGCGGGGTGTGGGCCGGCGCAGGCTGCGCATCGCGGCTCCTGGGCCTCGCACTGGGCCGTGGTGTGCGCCTCAGCACAATAGCCGCACACTGGGTTGCGGGCGCGACAGACCCCACTGTGGTGGCCATAACGCTGGCAGAACCCACAGCGCTTGGGTGGTGGGGTCCACGACCGGCAGGGGTACCGGAGGTACCCCGCGTACAGGTGCGTCGGCGAGGCCAGCGACCTGTACCCCACTTTGAGCAGGGGGCTCGGGGATGATGCAGAGGGGCGTCCCAAACGGACGACTTCGCAGACGCCCTGTGGGGTCAACTTTTCTAGGAGCTCCCCCTCTGGGAGGTGTGCCAGCTCCGGGGCAAAGACTGTCACAAAGGAGTTGTTCAGTCTGTCCGCCACAAGCACCTCAACGCGGTGTGCCAGGAAATGGCTCAGGTGGAGGAGGGCCCTGGTCTGGGTTGGGTCACGCACGCTAACCAGTAGTGCGCCCGACCGGATGGTTCGGGCCGACACTACACCTCCCGTCCACTTATCTAGCTCCTTGGCTACCGCAAAAGGGGACGTGCGGTCCCAGGACCCCTCCTTCCGTGCCACGAGCACGAAGGATTCCCCGTCAGGGGGATCTCGCGGTGGCGGGGCCCGGGCTCCTGGGCGCGGCCGGCGTCCGCCCTCCGCGGGGGGCGGGGGGTCCCCGGGCATGCCGGGGCGGGGTTGGACCCCTGAGGGGAGAGGGGAGGGGTGACTGAGTGTGGGAAGGGCGCCCTGAAGGGGTGCTGACAAGAGAGGCACCCTGAAAGGGTGCTGCAAGGAAAAGTGTGAGGAGAAGTGAAGTGCGAAAGGGGTAGAGAGACACAGTGCTTTGAGGGATTAGCCAACAGAGGCGGGCGCAGTCACGGCCAAAGGCCGCTAGCACGATCCATGAAACCAGGAGGGTACCTCTGCTGGCTCTAACCTAGTGGGTGGGATGGGACAAAACAATCAAAACTGACCGCTGTTACAATTCGGTTTCCCGACGGCGCTCGAGAGCACCGCTGGGCCGAAGGGGAGAGGGAGGGGGGGGGCTGCACCGGCTATTCCGGTGAGCAACCGACTAGTGGCGTCGGCCGGCTAATCCGGCTGACAACCAACTAGTGGCCCGGGTGGCTGACGTCACCCGGAGGGCTGAGCTTCCCGCAGATGCCCTAATAAGGACACCTACGAGACAGCTGGGAGAGGGAGGGCGGGGTTTTGGGACAGCGGGCAGCTTCTTTGCTCGATCACTGGTGAATCGACGAGACACCAGGTCTTTTCTAGCCTTCGGAGCAACAATAGTGTGGCAATGACGTACCGCTATGCAGCCAATCCTGTGCGAAATAGCGAGTGTACGGGAAGCGGTTAGTGTGCATATTCTGCATAACACGGAGTGGATATCGGTACGGACATTCGTTTGATACGGAAAACCGATCGGACCGGATCGGATGGTGTTTGGCGAATACTATAAACAGACACGGATTAGCTCTCCAACTCTTGCCGTGGAAACTGGAATTGTGCCAAATTATCTTATTTCCTTCTTTATTCCAACCACGACTTTGCATAATAGAATGCTGGAACTAGCTGATGTTGATAGTCTTTTAAAAGAAATTGTATGAAAATATGTGATGCCATTAATCAGCAACTACATTATCATGCTCATTCCTGCAGACAACCTTAATATCAAACACATGCATACGTAGCTTGAGCTGGATTCGTTCCATTGTTCTAGGAACCCAGATGACTGCAATCGCATTGTTATCGATGTGGTTGTGGGCATACTACCATAGGTGGAGAAGCTTTACAATTATTGGTGTGACTCAATCCACGGAGGCAACGAGTGCTGCCAATTGGGTTGGTGGTGCCCACCCCATAGAGTCCCATGTTAAGAGAGCAAGAAGTTGGTGGGACCAAGGGTAGGATAGCGGGCCGAGATCACACCAAGGGCATAGGAAACTCCATCCCTGCATACTACTCATAATCACATTCAGGAACCAATCCATCCCACCCTTAGCTTCATTCTTACCTAGGTAGGTACACTCGGTATCGGTAGGATGTTCGGGGGTACCCTTAACTATGGCTGGCGCCTAGGAACGTAGGCTGTGCTGCTCCACACTAATAATTACTGGTAGACTGCGCCGCTTCACAGTCATGCGTTGCGTGACAGTCCGCAAGTTTCACCACCGGTCAGCCGTAGGTATTCGCTTGTGCGGTCGTCGGGTGGTCATTTGCCCTGCAGCCATGCAGTGAGAAACACGGGTCTACGCTGTTCCCGCCTTGCATTCCTCAGTCGGCCAAACAGCATTGGCAGTTCAGCGATCGGTCCACCACTCAACCTCTGTAGACAAGCAGAGTTTGATCGCTGTGGATTTCGGACTTCGGCAACACAGAATGAGCTGGAAGTGTTGGAAGGAGCTCATTTGGAAAGGATGTAGCGAAAGGAGAGGGGAATTTTATGATGTCAACGGAGGATTCTCGTACCGTACAATAATAACATAATTTCTAACTTTTACACTTTTTAGAACTTTAGTTCGAATTCTTGCTGGGGTGGCTTTATAAACCAGGATCCAATTGCTAAACAGACCTTGCTTGAGCCCTAGCCGCATCACCCGATCCATTGATTGCAGTTCTACAGTAGATATTTGGCAAAATGCTTTACGTGCCGCTAATGCATTCACACGGCCACCCCGGAAGCTCGCTTTTCCACATTATCGTGCCAGTTGCCAATTGACCCTTCTAGCCAGTGGCTAAAAGCAAGCGCGTGAAGCGGCTCGAACCCAGCCTTTCAAGGACAGGAGAGACCAGCGCAGGCCAGTGCCCAAGCCAATTGAGCTACCGGGGCGGCGGATCCTGATGCGGCACTTGCTTGCTTAATTCAGATTCATTGATGAATCGATTAACTACTTGCTTACATTACATCTGTTTCATTGATATTCACGCGTTGTTGAGCATGCGACATATGTTGTATGATATGAATTATTTATTGTATATATTGTGCGCTATATTGCAAGCGACATATTCAGATTATCTATGCGCAAATAAAATATTTATTCAAACGGACACCATCTAATTAGTTTACCATAATACATTTTTAGTTTATATTGCTTCAGCACGAAATGTAACCGGGTCGCCCGTTCTTCTTATTTATCCAATAAGATAAATTATTTATCTCCGTTCTTATATATTCTTATAATTATATGTCTCCGTTCTTCTTATTCTTATTTATTTATAGGTCAGGATTCACGCAACAAGCTCTCCTTAGCAATTGGATCCTGGTCCATAAAGCCACCCCAGCAAGAGTTCGAGAAGAGTGCCAGAAATATTGCTTCATAAAAAGTAAAATATTTGTATGTTAAAATAGTTGGATGGTGTCTGAGTGAAGAAATACTTTATCCCCACGCAATTATGAATATGTCGCTTGCAGTACAGTGCACAACATATGCAATAAATAATATGATATCATGCAGCACATTCCCTGCGCCGTAAAACATGTGATTCTCAATGAAGTAGATGCAATTTAATCAAGTAACTAATTGACTTGTCAATGAATCTGAATTAAGCAAGCAAGTGCCTCCCTGTGACTTGCCGCCTCGCTAGCTTAGTTGGCTAGAGCGCTGTCGTGCACCCGTCTCCGCTGTCCTGGCAATGCTGGGTTCGAGTCGCTTCGCGTGCTCGCTTTTAGTCCCCGGCTGGGAGGGTCAGTTGGCAATTGGCACGATGAGGTCGAGAGCGAGCTGCCGGGGTCGCCGTGTCGGTGTATTGACGGCACGTGAAGCGCTTTGCCAAATTTAGACTGTAAAACTGTAAGTCATGGAATCATGGCCATGGTTCACGAAACCAGCTCTTCTTAGCAATTGGATCCTGGTTCATAAAGCCACCCCAGCAAAAGTTCGAACTACATTTCTAAAACGTATAAATGTTGGACATTTTATTATTATTTTGGGGCCAACGAATACTTCATTGACATCATAAACCTCCCATCTCCTTTCGCTACATCTTCGCAACTGAGCTTTTTCCAACCTTTCCTGCTCATTCTGTGTTGCCGAAGTCCGAAATCCACAGCGATCAAACTCTGCTTGTCTACAGAGGTCGAGTGGTGGACCGATCGCTGAACTGCCAGTGTTGTTTGGCCGACTGAGGAATGCAAGGCGGGAACAGCGTAGACCCGTGTTTCTCACTGCATGGCTGCAGGGCAAATGACCACCCGACGACCGCACAAGCGAATACCTACGGCTGACCGGTGGTGAAACTTGCGGACTGTCGCGCAACGCATAACTGTAAAGCGGCGCAGTCTACCAGTAATTATTAGTGTGGAGCAGCACAGCCTACGTTCCTAGGGGCCAGCCATAGTTAAGGGTACCCCCGAACATACCGATACCGAGTGTACCTACATACCGATTATGCATCTATGCCACGCCCTGGGGCCTAGTCCCACCCCACAGATGAAGTGAGCCACACATAGCTGTTAACTTGTGATCAGACGATATAACATAGTTAGCAATACGCGGCATGTATTATGATTGTTGTTGTTCATGAACACAATATCATTGCCTTCCCTGGCCATTTAAAATTCACCTATAAAATACTACTGCCAACACGCACCCCATTGGAATGTGCACACTCAGAGCTGTGATACTACGTGATACATTGACAGAGCGCATGTATGCGCTCTGTTATATGCACATTGGCTTCTATAGAAGCCAATGTCGGTGCATGCAAATTAGGACTTCCTTTAAAATTATTTCAATCAGCATGTCCGGGCCCGTCATTGTGTTTCGATTGGAAATAGCATGATCAATGGAAATTCTAGGAGGAATACTAATGGGATGAGAATGGTACGCTATAGTTTTTGCTGTTAAATGCAACGTTCTTGTCTGTTAAAAACTAGTTAACTGTATGCATAAACACATACATGATGCTGCCAAATATTCTTCGGACCGCACGTCAACATAATTAATGGCAGCATTTCTACAAGATAGCGGTAAGAATATCTCTTTAAAACATAGGACGAAATTATAACATTTTTTAATATGCAGGGGGAGAACGGAACCGGAAATCACCGTCCCCTGACCGATTGAGAGACACGTATTCATATTCAAGGAAGGCGAGCAGGCAAATAGCAATGCTACAGAACAATGTCCTGAAGGACGCTTCAATGAATTTCCTGCTTTTTCTCATTGAAAGGAAATCGGACATAAAAATACTGTGCCGTATGTCAAAATCAGCATAATATAGTCAAATTTGACGAGGTCGAGGACAAGTCAAACAAGCGGCGAAGGACGCGATGGAACTCCATTAGGAATATGAGTTAAAGCAGGGTATATATGGCCTAAGGAAAAAACTAAATGCGAATTTGATACGCAGAGGAAGCATGGGATACTAGCTATCATGAGTAATGCCGTGGGCATGTGCTGGTTAAGAAAAATAAGCTCATTACCATTAATTGGAGTTAAATTGTACACTGTACAACTTACCACCAGTTCAGGTATGTACCACCAAACAATGGTATTTAGGCATGCAGGTGGTAGGTATTGTATGTAGGTGGTGGGTATGGTATGTGGGCAGGTAGTGTCTGCACAATATACAGGTCTTGATACCTCAATCGATGGATATGCTTCATTGAGGAGAATGTCACTTCCTAGCTAGGTGCCTAGATGGGCACTGCAAGACATATGTGTGTGTCAATCACGCTGAACTGAACACACTATTCGGTATTCCCGTGATGAACATACTATTCGGTGTTCCCGTGATGAACACACTATTCGGTGTTCCCGTGATGAACACACTATTCGGTCATCTCCGGTGGCATATTGGTATCATGGTAGCGAATGTTGGGCAAAAGGGTGTATCACTAGCAATCCTACTGGGACAATATGTGGCCTGGCGTGCGTCTATGACAAAATAATGCTGACGAAGAAATGAAACCATACAATTGGTTCAGATCTCTACTCACGTCATCCGGTCAAACTTTTGTATCAGCGAGCCGAATAGAAGACGATTTCATCTGTCGACTGCTTCAATTTTTCATCTTTAAATGCGAAATTTCGCCGAAAAATGTCTTGCTTCGCCCAAAGAAGCATCACGAAATGTAGACACTACGCCTGTGTCACAAGACAGAAGAGAGAGAGAGAGAGAGAGAGAGAGAGAGAGAGAGAGAGAGAGAGAGAGAGAGAGAGAGAGAGACAGCATCGGGGGGGGAGTGCTCATATCCAATTCACTTGGTGACCGTGCATTTACATTTTCTCCGTGCAAACATCGCGGAATGGAATCAAGGGGGCTATTTGGGCCCGTCTTCCATTCTTCAGAAGTTGGTGAGCCGAGCTCCGCGTTACCTCTCCCCAACTGGCTTATCCTACTCCATCTTGTAACCTAAACTTCCATTGTCCATATCCAAGATCAACAGGATACTCCACCGATGACGTTTTCCACGCACAGCGCAGCGTTCGGCTATGAAGAAGTCAAAATCTGCTGCTTTAATTCATTGGGATCATTCTGATGCATAGCACATCTACATGTATTCAGTGCATAGCTCACTGCGATCCACGAACCGCTGAAATCAATTCAACCATTCTTTTTTTAAACAAATATTGCTCATAGACTTTTCAACCATCGTACCGTTCATGTTGCACCTCATTTCAACTGTCGGCAACTACTTCATACCAACACGAGCATGCTAAAAAGAACAGACAACAAGGATCATCGGCAGGTGCACGTCAGCATTTGTCGCTCCCTGCTCTCGCCAAGTGCTTTTGGCTCGTCATCAGTGGCAACAGTTGTCGATGCTTCCGTCTGGCGCAGATGACGTCATGGCCCACCTCATCTTCCGTGACGCTTTTGTTACCACCTGCATCGGCCACTCGATTGCTCAAATGTGTACCGGGGCATGATGAATACGGGGCGAAGTGGCGCCGATGCCTGCACCCGATGCCGACCCGACGCCGATGCCTGTAGGCCGATGCACCAGATAATGAGGAATGTCGGGCGCGGTGTCATGAATGACCCATCGGTAGGCCGGTGCACCCGATAGTAAGGCATGTCGGGTGCGGCACCACGCATATCCTCTGCTCCACCTGCTCATCTGTAGGCCAGACCGCGAGATGGCGCCCGGACACCAATTCTTTCTCCAAGTCAAACAGCTGCCGGCAATCTGAAGCGGAGGGGTTAACCAGTGGAAAGCCGAAAGGGCGTACCTCGGCCTGTCAACTTGGACGACATGTGACAATGCCGCTGATCATCTCATCTCCAGGACGCCTGCATTTGTGTCGCATGATGTTGGCAAAACATCTCCTGTTGCCCATCTGTTCCTTGCACCACTTAGAAAACCTCCTAACCAACAGGGCTGTTTTTCTTAGCAAGATGAGACTTACGATAAGGTCTTCCGTGGACAAAGTGTCAGCCGCCATGCAATGATCGCCATGTGCAGCCGATGCATTTCCGGTCGAGGGGAGACGGTCACCGTCAGCCGGACTGGCAGCGTAAGGCCAGCCCGTGATGTTCAACATAGGTTGGCAACCACTGCTGGCGCTACATTCGCCTGTCGGTTATTGCCACTGTGTCATTCATACTGACCGATCAGCCGTCAGCAGGGGCTAACAGCATATGCAAGGCAAGAACCCTGTTAACACCCATGGCAACAGTAAACTACAGTTGATATCATTCTCTGTATTGTATCCATTCCACTCACGAAACGGTGCAGCACATGACAAATACCTACATGGAGAATTGGAGCACGTACGTCTATCTAGACAACTTACGGAATACTCCATTGTGGATGGAGATTCGGCGAAATGGACATCCAAAGCATAAAACACAATTAACGGACTAATATGTAGAAAATAAAGTATTTCGCCGCGAAATATTAGGCCGAATGGCCAGCACTAAATTTATCCCGGAAAATGACAGCAGCTCCTGCACGGCCTCGAACGACAAATTTTTGGTTGTCTGATGTAAGTAGAAATTTTGACCGATTTTATTGTTCCTCTTTTCACCAATTGCGCTTTATCATCCGATACACGCCAAACCGCATGTTGCCTTCACTGCATTGCGAGCAGTGACACAAGCTACTGCCGAACATTAGCTGCCATTGTGAAAATATTCGCCCAGCTGACTGAAGATGACGTCTCAAGTGCACCAAAGACGCTGTAATATCATGTCCTTATCTACTGGTCGAAACTACACTGACCGATGCATTGTAGTTAACATTGTATATATATTGCGCCCACCAGTACAGTGTGCCGATCGTGCCACATCCACTACCCCGAACAGCCACGGGGGTCATGTCTGTATATCTACTCCACGAGCCAGTTGACTGCTGTCATCATCACACTTCTAATACACCAGACAGTGTGCTCATCGTGCCACATCCACTACCCCGAACAGCCACGGGGGTCATGTCTGTATATCTACTCCACGAGCCAGTTGACTGCTGTCATCATCACACTTCTAATACACCAGACAGTGTGCTCATCGTGCCACATCCACTACCCCGAACAGCCACGGGGGTCATGTCTGATATCTACCCACGAGCCAGTTGACGCCGTCATCATCACACTTCTAATACACCAGACAGTGTCTCATCGCCACATCCACTACCCCGAACAGCCACGGGGGTCATGTCTGCATATCTACTCCACGAGCCAGTTGACTGCGTCATCATCACACTTCTAATACACCAGACAGTGTGCTCATCGTGCCACACCACTACCCCGAACAGCCACGGGGGCATGTCTGTATATCTACTCCACGAGCCAGTTGACTGCTGTCATCATCACACTTCTAATACACCAGACAGTGTGCCATCGTGCCACATCCACTACCCCGAACAGCCACGGGGGTCATGTCTGTATATCTACTCCACGAGCCAGTTGACTGCTGTCATCATCACACTTCTAATACACCAGACAGTGTGCTCATCGTGCCACATCCACTACCCCGAACAGTCATGCTTGCATGCTAGCAATGCTTGCAAATCTAAATCTACTCCACGAACCAGTTAACTATGCCATATTCACACGTCTAATACACCAAACAGTGTGCTGACGTCATCTGCGCAAATTACACCAAACAATTCTCTACGACATTTGCATCGATGGTTGTAAATGATATTGTCGCATTCCGTCACTTCAGCACTGCTATATACTCAGGTGTATCTTCGATGTGTGTGCGTTGGATGTGTGCCGTCACCTTACTGGTCTAGTTTTGCATGCCGATGTAATTCGTGGAAAGTCCGATATATATGAACCCATGTGAGGGGAAATATATACGCGGCGCCGTCATACTTCACCCAGTATCTCATCAGACGTCTGTGGAGCGCGAGCTGATGTCCACTATCTTGATGAAATTATCCAGATAGTGTCATGGCTACACACGCTTCAGCGGTCAACCCGTCCTTGCATCCCAGAATATGGTACGAGGTATTCATCTAGAAGATGCAGCAATGTTTACGGTGTGGCTGGCTTCAGGTAAAGGAACGGGATCAAGTCATCTGCAATCCGTTGGATATTTGCGCGGAGCAAGCCCTTCAACAGACTAGTTGCGGATCGCTTGAATTCGGCTATGTTCACTTCGGCAACGGAATTGTGATCCATGGCCTTGAGGGCATCCAGAATCAAAAACGGATAGAATGCATTCTCTGGCGTATAATCTGATACGAAGTCATCCACCGTGAGATATCCGCTTTTATTCTTATCCAGCTTGATGAATATGGTCGCCAGGCAGTCTGGATTGTCCTTGTTGACTGCAGAGGCTACCACAGCCAGACATAGGAGTAATGTGATCTGCTGGAGCATGCTAGCTCTGGCTGCTATGATTGTCTGGTTGGCTGCTTGAATGTCGACTTGATCTTGTGAGAATTTCGCTGAAGTGATGTCTTATGTACTAGCCAGCGCCATTTTTTGTTTTGTAGATGCAGGGACGCAGTGGCCAGATGCAGCAACAAGTGCGCTTTCATGTTTATGCTCAAGGTGGAAAAGGCTGGCTTATTCAGTTTGTTGTTGTTCCCCTTATCAGATGTTCTGAATCACCTTGGGATCGATGTTTCGCGTCTCTCGAACAGACGCCGGTAGCAAGAAACCTTACCGAATATTTTGGTGCGATAGACCTCGTTCTTTTCACGTTCATTCTTTTCGAAGGTGTGTCTATGTTTCTTTTTCCTACGCTTTTTGCTTTAATAGGTACCCCGTGATGACATTTCTGCTGCATGCGCATCATTAGCACGTCAGCACACATAACTTCCGGGTTTAGTAACGCAAAGTAACGCTGCGGGCATCATCACCAGGACGGCCACGCTCTTAACAGGAGAGAGCACTCCGGCGGCGCTGTCCCGGTCAGTTGGTGAAGATCGGCTTCCATCAGCAGCAAGCACTATACCGTCACATGTCTTCAACAGTCGTGTTAATGACATACTTGCCGGCGACACCGCCAATGCAGCGATCCGAAATGCCGTTAGCGCTGTCCTAACCACAGTTAACATAGAATACACGCATTTATTTAACGGAACCTTATCCTTGCGGTTAATAGACTCATGGAGCGGAACTCGGCTGATGGAGGTGTTGCGCCCTGCTCTCCATGCTCTCCAGCTACTGTTCGCGCGTTTTGTTTGATATCGTCACAATGAGCACTGCACGGCGATGGTAGCTGAAGCATCCTATCGCCCATCTAATTGCTTAGCAATAATATTTCCCCATGATATTTAATACCCATAGTGTATTTTCGTATGAGCTCCTCAAAAATATCCGCCAAATGATCATCACCGTTAGTGTGACGTTCAGTGGCAGCGAACAAACAAATGCGTGTCGTAAATAAAGGTTGGATTTTCTATGTGCTGTTGTGATTAAAGGTTATACAAATTAAAATGTGGACTGCATATTGTGCATGCTCTGTGGCGTGGATAATGGCAACATTTAGCTGGAGCTTCAGACGGTAGCCGCGACGGTGGAAGCTGCAGTCGAGGGTATACCAAGATACTTCGGTGCTATATGTCAGGAAATCGCAAGCCCGGTCGCTGCCAGCAGCGGTCGCCAGGTTGCTGCCCGCAGCGGTCGCCAGGTTGCTGCCAGCAGCGGTCAAGCTGCTGCCGCCAGGAGCGGACAGTGTGCAATGTTAACGATTATATGTGAGCATGAGTGACCGATGTAATTTTTCCGCCACAGATATGTGCCCAAGGTGCACGTGTTTTATCTGTTCTTCTCTGAGTGCATCAGCTGACTTGTGGTAGCGCCCACGTATACATAGGGGTTGAATGTGTCGCACAGCCCACACTGCCACTTCCACTTCGGCCTCAATCAAGTTCACACTGGCCAAACCAAGGTGTTGTTATTTCTTGATGTTAGCGAATCATGGGAGCGATATGATCTCGCAGTCGAGACGCCCGATAAAACACCAATATCTAGCTGAATTACTTTCGGCTATGCGAATTGTATACGTAAACATGTCAAGGAGCTGCTGGTGGCAGTTTTTGGACTGGCGACTCTGGTCGAGTTATCGTGCAGTTTAAAAGTGGGAGTACCACAGGCAGGGAATAGCTGGTTGTATTTTCCTTTGCTGTTGCTGCTTGCTGTCTGCTTTGTTGCTTATTGTTCTCCTTTCCCTTGCTGCTTGCGTTTTGCCGCTGCTGATACTCCCGCTTTTAAATTTGCTAAGCATTTGATTCTAGTTCTTTCGCATCTTCCCCGGAATGAGCATACTGTTCCCGAATCGTTCACTTTGTTCAAGATATTTCCAACGAAAATTCGACAGCAACTCGTTCATGGCAAGCTTTGGTATTGATCACCTCGTCCCAGTTTCGATCTCTGTTTTAGTTTTATGTGCATGGTTCCTGCTCTATTATCAATTTGCCACATCAAAAGTTCATGAAACTCCGCATCATTTATATGGCGGCGCAATTACGCACACCATAAATATGTTGCTCTAATTGCATTCCATGAAGTACCTTACCACAAATTCAATAGGAAATAGTAAACGAACACTGAAATACTAAACTGAAATAGAGGTATTCGAGTGGTGAAAGTACCAGAAAAGGAATATGAGAAAAACGTCAGACAATTTGTTGCCACACCATGGTCACAGGGACTCAAATTAGGCATATTCCACATCATAAACTTGCACGTATGATATCACGGCACTAATCGCCAGTTGATGTTCCACACGCTGGTGCCATTAGATAAATCACGAGGACATCGCAACACAAAAGGGGGCACAGCTCACAGGCACCCTGTTGGCAATCAGAAATTTAATAGATACAAGTGAGAGCACACAATCTGTAATCCTAGTCTAGAAATATACCTATCATCTTCAAACAATTTTTGTAAGTTGCCATACCGCAGTGTTGAATATCGTTCGACTATCTATTGAAAGCTTCCGCAGTTCCGTATCTAAATCTCCACCTCCCTGATGTTGTGTCCCACTTGGCTGACGACCCACCAAAAGCGGATGGCTATCTTTAGAGCTGACGTGTGCAAGACGATTCAAAGAGGTGTGCTCGTTGGCATAGGCTGTAGGCCTTCCTAGTTGCAGGGGTGTAATAGGCTTGCATGTGCAGCAAGTGCGCATCACGGCACGCACCCCTACAAATTGGGCATACCTGGAAGTCCCAGTGACGGGGAATCCAGCCACCAGATTTGGTGGCTTTAGACTTGGCCGCTCTCAACACGGAGTGCACCACTCAAAGCAGATGCACGCGTCTGAAAGTCACATGGTATACCCTACCCAGCCGTTGTCCCTCAAATGCGGTTGGTTCCCAGAGGGGCTCACGATTCAGGAAATTTCAGGTTAGTTCGACTTCTGGGATAGGCTGTGGTGCTGGCAAATTCATTTGGACATGGCCACACTTGGCGGCACAAGGCACGTGCTCACGTGACTAGAGTGTCACGTAGTCCTGGCCGATTTTGGAAATGACCACAGCTCGACATACACACGCACACATAGCACAAGATTTTCCGTCTTTGCTGAGCGATCGATATGTATAGATCATCGAGAGGGATTTCTTGTGCTACACACAATAAACTACCTCTGATTTTGGGTTAGATGATAATGTTTTCACTCATTGTTGTGTGAGAACGTTGTTGCCTGCATGACCACTGCAGTCGATGCGCCATCATGCCCAAACAACTAATATACTTACTGCAACTTATTCAAATAAACATTCTGCCTCCTTTTTCACATTGGCCCTCCGTTATGAAAATCCTGGCTACGTTACTGCTGCACACTCGACCAATCGAAGCCATTCCTGTTCCATTTTGCCTGAACGAGACCAGTGCGACGGCATTGCTCAGAGACGCTGGGGGGAAAGGGGGTGGGGGTGGGGGGTGCATTCCAGACCAACCTGTTCAGACTGAAGGCGTCGTCCAGGATGGCGCCGCGGTCCTGCATCGTCAGCTGGGTAGAGCCGGCCAGCAGGAGGTCGCCGAGCGCCGCCCAGTTGGCGGCCGGGTACGTCACCCGGTACAGGCCCGTCTTGTTCACGTTGCAGTAGTACCAGCCGGGCTCGCTGTCTATCCCCACGGACGCAGCTGTGGACGGCGACAGCGCCGCGCGGTTACTGAGTGACGACGTCGCCGATGAAGAGATGCGAAACCATGGTCGCCATGTACGGCGTGCACGCGACTCAGCGGGGTTTCTGTAAGTGTGGCTGGGCGTGGATGGACAGGCATGGATCCGAGGACGAGGCGAAGGAGGCGATCGATCCCCCTTTCCTCGTAGCACCCTAAAAGGCGCCCAGGTGCAGATTGCCTTCCTCCAAATGGAGAAGGCGCACCTCTGGGAAGACCGAGTGCACAGTTACACTCCCCTTGCTCAGCGGATTTTCCAGCCGAAGGCACCTCTCCGGGCGCAAAGACGTCCTCTCAAAATGTCGCTACTCCTTAGCGTAAACCTACGTCGGTCAGTGATAACCTTTGTCTTTGCCACATATAGCGATAACTGACGAAATCCTCTTCCATTTTATGTCACTTACAAGGATCGTCATTTTATGATGGGTAGAACAGGGTCAAAAGTGGCATGAAAATGCTACGGTGTCGTATCAATTACTTCGAAAATATCAGCATCATTGTTTTGTGATATCTATTGGAATTACAAACATTAATTGATCGGACATCAATGAAACTTGAAAACAAAGAGTATTCATAATGTACTTTATTATGAATAAAAATGTACCTTTGAAGGTATTTTAGTTTTGTACATACGTAGGTATTTCTCAGCTGAAAAAGTTGAATGTGCCGATGCGCTTGACTTTGGTTTTCTGGCACCCATTGGATGAATAAAGATATATCTCAAGAAGCTGGCGCAGTTGTGCGTCAGCTTGATGCCAATAATAGGAATTGGGGATAATGGACAATTCAGCTTGAATCATTGAAAGACATCATTGAAGGTGCTCAGTGGTTTCAAAGGTTGAACTTGAAAGTGGGATTTGAAGGTTGGATTTGAAGGTTGGATTTGAGGGTTCCATGCCGGAATGGGACTGCCTGTTATCAAATGACCATGGGCTATTCTTGTGTGATCTAATCGGAGGCGCGCTAGGATAACACCATTGGCACCATTGACAACACCATTGATAACACCATTCGCCGCCCCAGCAGCTCAGTTGGCTGGAGCGCTGGCCTCCTCTGGTCTCCCCTGTCCTGGCGACACAGGGTTCGAGTCGCTACGCACGCTCACATTTAGCCCCCGGCTGGGAAGGTCAGTTGGCAGCTGGCCCGATTAGGCCGGGGACAAGCTACCAGGCGGCCGTGACCGTGCATTGACGGCACGTTAAGATTTCGGTCAAAATTCTGCCGTTGAACTGGAATTCATGGATCGGGTGGTGGGGCCAGGGTTCACGCAACAAGCTCCGCTTAGCAATAGGACCCTGGTTCATAAAGCTACCCCAGCAAGAACTCGGATTAAGTTTATTTTTGTTTAAATTGGGAGGTCATGTTTGATGTTCTGCTGTTGTTCTTGTTGATGTTCTGGACTTCAGCCAGTCCTCAGCCAGTAGGTTCTTGCCTGCCCACTCCCTCTGGTTCCAATCTCTTTTGCAAATGAAAAGTAAATCAGATGCATTTTCGTCAAATTGCAGTTAAGTCATGAGTGACTATTTGGTAATATTGGATATTAAGTGTAATGCAGTGTGACTCAGCAATATGCCTTTGCCGCGTAATATTGGATATTAAGTGTAATGCAGTGTGACTCAGCAATATGCCTTTGCCGCGTAATATAATGTACCCGGAACTAATAAAATGCAGTTACACAATATCCTTTGCCGCGTAATATGTCACCCGGACCCCGATGGGCGTCAAATTTGCGTATTTTAAAACTACGATGCGTAGGTATCCAGACAAGTTCTAAGTTCTAATATTGTTGTCTATCAATCACTTAGCGCATAATTATTCATATTCCAGTCGATCATAAACTAATCTTAAGAGTCAGGATTTGTCTGGTCCTCTACGGAGAACGGTACTCAATCTGTGCCTGGTTGAAGCGGAGAGCGGAGCTCACCGAGTCTTGTTGGGTCGGAGAATGGCACTCACAGCGTGTCTTCTCGAGTCAGAGAGTCGTACTCACTCTGCGTCTTGTTGAGTCGGACCGACAGCACCTGGCTGAGCTGGTCGAGCCGACAGCGGATCGGCACGTACCAGCGCGGCTCGGGCGCCGTCGTCGCCACCGACACGTTCACCAGCATCAGGAACGGCGACTGACTGAGCGTCATACGGCCGGCCGAGACGGTCGCCGTCACCAGGGGGTAGTTCTTCTGCAGCGTCCACGAGTCCATCATGGCCTGGACACGCATCGGGAGACGGTCAGGGGGTAATTCTTCCGCAGCGTCCACGAGTCCATCATGGCCTGGACACGCATCGGGAGACGGCCAGGGGGTAATTCTTCCGCAGCGTCCACGAGTTCATCATGGCCTGGACACGCATCGGGAGACGGTCAGGGGGTAATTCCTCCGCAGCGTCCACGAGTCCATCATGGCCTGGACACGCATCGGGAGACGGCCAGAGAAAAAAAAACTTTTATCTGCAACATCCAACGGTTTCCAACGGCCTGGATACAAATACGGAGGCTTCCAGAGTGTGGTTCTTCTGCAGCAACCAGTTGATGGGGTGCGATGTGGATATCCACATAGCACAGCATATATGTAATGTGGATGGTGGTAGGGTACAGGTGTGGTGTGGTGGAGCAAGACTGGGCGAGGTGTCCCATGTCTGTGAAGATGAAGGTGGATGGTTGAGAGATCATGTCGAACTTCAGGAAGATGATGTCGGATTGCTGGATATACTTTGTCAGGTGATTAGGGAGACACTGCTGGGCAGCTGAAAAGGATATGGAATGGACGGAGAAAAGGATAGCGGGCGGTTGGGAGATCATGTTGGACAGATGAGGAGTGGAGTGGTCGAATCGCTGGGTATGCAGGAGAGAGTATGCTCAACCACAGTTGGGATGGTATCAGCCATCTGCGGAGAAGACGTTAAGTCCCTATAAAAACTAACTAATCCGGAAAGTTAGGAGATGCATGTTTGATAGTGGGCGAGACTAGAGGTTATGAGGTTATGCCGGACTAGAGGAATATACTTTGGCTGGACTAGAGGTTATGTAGAGGTTATGCCGGACTGTGAAAGCTGTGTCTGATTGGGTGCAAGGTCATGTCTGATTGTTAGAGGTTATGTCGAACGACTATGTAAGCTATGTCTGATGGGGTGCAAGATCATATCTGATTGTTGGAGGTTATGTTGGACGACTGTGGAGACTGTGTCTGATGGTGGTGGGATTGTCTGGTTGTTGGAGGTTATGTTGGACGACTGTGGAGACTGTGTCTGATGGTGGTGGGACTCTGTCTGGTTGTTGGAGGTTATGTTTGACGACTGTGGAGACTGTGTCTGATGGTGGTGGGACTGTGTCTGGTTGTTGGAGGTTATGTTGGACGACTGTGGAGACTGTGTCTGATGGTGGTGGGACTGTGTCTGATGGTGGTGGGATTGTGTCTGATGGTGGTGGGACTGTGTCTGGTCGCCGACGGATGGGGTGCGCGAGATACTTGGGACTGTTGTTCTGATTGCTGTCCGATTGCTGGAGAGTTGTGTCAAACGTTTGGCGACTGGGAATTTATGTCTGATGCTGAGGTGATACGGATCGTGTTTGATTGCTCGCGAGTCGCATTAAACGCTTGACGACTGGGAGGTTACGTCTGATGGTGAGGTAATGGGGATCGTCTTTGATTGCTGACGAGTCGCATTAAGCGATTGACGACTGGGAGGTTACGTCTGATGGTGACGTAGTGGGGATCGTGTTTCATTGCTGGCGAGTCGCATTAAGCGATTGACGAGAAGGAGGTTAGATCTGATGGTGAGGAGGTATGTTGGGAGGTGGATCAGGTTGTACTTCATGGTCGGCGTGTATATCTCGCAAATGACTGATGGGGTCAAACGTCATGTGAAGGACGCCGCGGCTGCGTGGCTGACCGACGACGTTGAGACGAGATCGTGTGTGGTGTGCTAGCGGACGCACCTTGATGTCGAACACTTGGTGACTTGCTTCTCCGTCGTCCAAGTCAGAGTCGGCGGCAGCCTGACTGGCCTGCTGAATGGCCGCCCACAGGTCGTCCGTCTGGGCGTTGGCGAACATGTGCCCTGTCAAGTAGTTGTGCAGACCGGCCTTGAAGACGGGCTGGCCGAGCTCCTTCATCAGCATGTACAGCAGGGCGGCACCCTGCGCATCGACACCACGACGCCGTCAACTGCACCACTGGTACGGCCGCTCACCACTAGATGGCAGTCTCAGTCTGGTGAGCCCAGCGCATGTAAGCTCCGTTCCAGAGACAGTACACTGCTGACATGATTGGCAACAGTCACCAGCGTCTGGACCAAAACAATGTGTCCCGTGACAGCGAGAACCGAAGTGAATCTGTCTGACTCATTCCCAGTGACGTTTGCTTACCACTGCCACAGCCTCACAATGCAGCAAACATCTATAGGTTTTTCAATACCCTATCCAGGTTTCCCTGACGTCATTTTTCCCACAGATGGTTGCCGTGCGCAATGACAGTAGAGTTGCCCACGAATCTGCCTGGCGGAGATTTATTGAGCCACAACAGGCGCCAGGTGATCACCAGCCAGTCAGTTGACCTCGTCTGCCCCAGGCCGCCCGACCACCAGTGACAATATCCAGTGTGTATTGGTGGGGCGGTATCAGTAGACCTCGTGTGCTTTGTGGGGGCGGCATCGGTAGACGTCGTGTGCTTTGTGGGGGCGGCATCAGTAGACCTCGTGTGCTTTGTGGGGGCGGCATCAGTTGACCTCGTGTGCCTTGGTGGAGCGGTATCAGGTGAGGTCGGTGCCCAAGCGTCAACAGCTCGTGCAATCGGTCAGCGCACCTTGCTGTAGGAGATGACGTCGAAGATTGACTCAATCTCGTCTGGATCGGCGACAGGCATCGATATGGGGTGGGAGTTCCGTAGGCTGTCCAGTGAGAGGGCCGTCATCGAGGCCTTCAGCAGGAACTGCAGTGCACACGGTACGGGAGTGAGATTGCATTGCATTGAGTCTTGCATTCAGCGTGTTTCTGTCCAAGAAAAGTGAGCTGTGTTAACAGCAAAATTTGATAAGCCACAGTAAAAGCGGCGGAATAATCGTCGGCCCCTGCATTTAGTGCGTGAGGAATGCAAACAGTTCGGTGTAAATATAGTGCTGCGCCGTGAAGAAACAAATACTTGTGTTGTATTCACGAAACCCAGGTGCCATTGCGTCTGTTTACTCTTTTTTTGCGATGCTTTTCATAGTATATTCAGATACCGCAACAAAAACGACGCATCCACAAACTGCACCGAAGAATGAAAATGAGACTAAGCGACCAGCTTATCGTCTAGGGTGTTCGTGTGGTTGGTGTATACTGCTAAATTCCTTCTGCTAGTACTTTTCCTGTTCTAACTCAAGCCACATGGAGTCGTGTCCCATGGTTGGACCCTAACACAGGTTATACAACGCGTTGATGCAACTGGAACAAAGGAGCCGCTTAATAATACACTTTTTGAAATGACAAATTCCCTTTCCGCAAATGCTGACTTTGCCCACAAAATAGTTCGCGATTTATAATTTGGAATTACACCTAACTCAAGTTGAGTTCTAATGCTTTTCTTGCAATGATTAGGAATTCCCTAGCCAATAAATTATGGGGCCAAGTATCTTCGCAATATGTGATCTGCCATAGGGTTCCGTCGTCTCCTGTGCGTTTTTTCGTGTTTCTTTTTGGCAGCAGAGGGAAGTGGGTCATCTCAAGGCCACTAACCACCAACTCACCTGCTGAGACATGTGGAAGTCCGGTTTGGCGTTTCCAGCCCCAATGAATTCCATCAGCGTGGCGAATCCTTCGTTCAACCAGAGATCGTTCCACCATTTCATGGTCACCAGGTTACCAAACCACTGTAGATAGAGTCAGTCACATTGTCACCAGGTCACCACTACCGAATGGGTTATACTATCACCAAACGACCACTAACGAGTAGATCACATTGTAACCAAGTCACCACTACTCAGAGGGTCACGTTGTGAGTAGGTCATCACTACCAAACGGGTCACATTGCCACCAGGTTACCATTACTGAGCGGGTCACATTGTCATCAGGTCACCACTACCGGGCAGGTCACATAATCACCAGGTCACCACTACTAAGCATGTCACATATTCACCAGGCCGCTACTGCCGAGCGGGTCACATATTCACCAGGTCACACTACCGAGCGGGTCACATATTCACCAGGTCACCACTATCGAGCGGGTCACATATTCACCAGGTCACCACTACCGAGCGGGTCACATATTCGCCAGGTCACCACTACCGAGCAGGTCACATATTCACCAGGCCACCACTGCCGAGTGGGTCACATCATCACTAGGTCAACACTGTCGGTGGATCACAGTGTCACCAGGTCGGCGCTGCTGAGTTTGCCACCACTTTAAGGAAAAGCTCCTGGTGCTCATGCTGATCGAGGCGATCCATATTAGTACACATGTGATCCCTATACAGACTGTGGCAGCGTTTCATTCGACTGAGTCTAATGATCGGTAGACACGAGCAGCGAACGTTTCACGTACGACGCGATTAGGAGAGCTTACGAATATATTGATGAGCTTTTCGTATGTCTTGATATGTCAGAGGCCCGTTTACAACGGCAATATTTTCTTACGTTTTCCTAATCGCATCATATTTGGAGGCGTCACTGTTCATGCAGATAGGGTAAACATCTCCAAAGAATCAGAACTCAGACACAATTAGACCTTTCCATGCGGCATATCAAGCGCTATTTTGCATTGATGAATTATACGGGGGATATAATCCATGAGAACGAGTTGGATGATGGTTAATAGTTCTTACGGATATAGATTTGAAAACTCAATTGTGCCTCACACAAATTGGAATCGCAAATAAGTTGTTCTAAACGAGAGCCATCGCGACGCACCAATGTTCATTATTATTTGCTGTCTCGTTGAGAACTACAGCCAGTGGCATTATTCAATGCATTACGAAAACGCCTAACCCGAAGAAGACGCAATGGCCTGATAAGTCAACACTAACTAACTATATCGGCCAATGACTGCGACCCTATTCCATTTGGTTTCAACCCATGAGCTTCGCCTGAAAGCCATCCTGAGCGCTGGCGCATCTACAATCTATATACTACCAAATAACTGGGTCCAGCCCTGGTCCACCCACAGTCCGGCCGGCGGTCCAGTAGCCAGTCTGACGCCCTGAGCTGTGGTCAGCACCGGACCATGGTCCAGCCCTGGCCCACCCACAGTCCGGCAGGCGGTCCAGTACCCAGTCTGACGCCCTGAGCCGTGGTCAGCACCAGACCATGGTCCAGCCCTGGTCCACCCACAGTCCGGCCGGCGGTCCAGTGGCCAGCCTGACGCCCTGCGCCGTAGTCAGCACCAGACCATGGTCCAGCCCTGGTCCACCCACAGTCCGGCCGGCGGTCCAGTGGCCAGCCTGACGCCCTGCGCCGTAGTCAGCACCAGACCATGGTCCAGCCCTGGTCCACCCACAGTCCGGCCGGCGGTCCAGTGGCCAGCCTGACGCCCTGCGCCGTAGTCAGCACCAGACCATGGTCCAGCCCTGGTCCACCCACAGTCCGGCCGGCGGTCCAGTACCCAGTCTGACGCCCTGAGCTGTGGTCAGCACCGGACCATGGTCCAGCCCTGGCCCACCCACAGTCCGGCAGGCGGTCCAGTACCCAGTCTGACGCCCTGAGCCGTGGTCAGCACCAGACCATGGTCCAGCCCTGGTCCACCCACAGTCCGGCCGGCGGTCCAGTGGCCAGCCTGACGCCCTGCGCCGTAGTCAGCACCAGACCATGGTCCAGCCCTGGCCCACCCACAGTCCGGCAGGCGGTCCAGTACCCAGTCTGACGCCCTGAGCCGTGGTCAGCACCAGACCATGGTCCAGCCCTGGTCCACCCACAGTCCGGCCGGCGGTCCAGTGGCCAGCCTGACGCCCTGAGCCGTCGTCAGCACCAGACCAAGGCACGGCACAGACATGGCACACCGGCACACTGTGGCGCAGTGACCGGCAGTGATCAGCTGACCGCAGTGACCGACAGTGACCAGCTGACCGCAGTGACCGGCAGTGACCAGTTGACCGTAGTGATCGGCAGTGACCGGCAGTGACCAGCTGACCGCAGTGACCGGCAGTGACCAGCTGACCGCAGTGACCGACAGTGACCAGCTGATCGCAGTGACCGGAAGTGACCGGCAGTGACCAGCTGACCGCAGTGACCGGCAGTGACCAGTTGACCGTAGTTATCGGCAGTGACCGGCAGTGAACTGTTGACCGCAATAACCGGCAGTGACCAGCTAACCGCAGTGACCGGCATTGACCAGCTGACCACAGTGACCGGCAGTGATCAGTTGACCGCAGTGACCGGCAGTGACCGGCAGTGACCAGTTGACCGCAGCGACCGGCATCAACGCTCGCGGCACAGGCTGCTCACCTGGTGCGCCAGCTCGTGAGCAACCACCAAGGTGACCCACTCCTTGAACGCGCTGCTGGTCTCCGCTGCGTCGTAGAGCAGCGACGTGTCGCGGAACGTCACCAGACCCCAGTTCTCCATGGCTCCGGAGCCGAAGTCCGGTATGGCCACCAGGTCTGCGCCGCGAGGTGTACGCTGGTCATGCTACACTCGACACCGCCGCACGCCAAACATCGCACGACGATTCGCAACTTATCAACTGTTATTGCTCGTGCTGAAGCGGATATTTAGTCGATGTAAAGCAGCGCGTCCATTCTGCCTGGTTCAAAGTGCTAGGCTGGCAAAGTGGGTGCTGAAGCGTGTGGTGGGGGCCATCTATTGTGGACTACAATCACACGCAAATACATGCCAGATTGCACCACTTATTTCCTTCACGTGCGATCACATCTGACTGCAGCCAATGCTGAACATAGACCTCAGTTGAGAGCAGTCCCCAGCTACCAAGCTCACCCTTATGCCTACCACTCATCGCTGCCTGTTCAGTGGCACCACTCAGTACTTACTGTTGTCTGCTCAGTGCCCACCACTCACCGCTGTCTGCTCCGTGCTCAGCACTCACTGCCGCCCGAGCAGTGCTCACAACTCACCGATTTTGAGCAGTTGGTACGGTATGCCAAAGTAGTCTGAGTAGAAATCTAGACAGCTAACAGCCACCTCCAGCGCAAACTGTCCCTGCTGCACCAGGTGTGGAGGCGCCCACACCGACACCACCACGTCTGTCAGGGACACAGGAGTGTCAGATGAGTCCACACCGACACCACCACGTCTGTCAGGGCCTGGAGTGTCAGTGAGTCCACACCGACACCACCACGTCTGTCAGGGACACAGGAGTGTCAGATGAGTCCACACAGACACCACCACGTCTGTCAGGGGCACTGGAGTGTCAGATGAGTCCACACCGACACCACCACGTCTGTCAGGGACACAGGAGTGTCAGATGAGTCCACACCGACACCACCACGTCTGTCAGGGACACTGGAGTGTCAGATGAGTCCACACCGACACCACCACATCTGTCAGGGACACTGGAGTGTCAGATGAGTCCACACCGACACCACCACGTCTGTCAGGGACACAGGAGTGTCAGATGAGTCCACACCGACACCACCACGTCTGTCAGGGACACAGGAGTGTCAGATGAGTCCACACCGACACCACCACGTCTGTCAGGGACACTGGAGTGTCAGATGAATCCACACCGACACCACCACATCTGTCAGGGACACTGGAGTGTCAGATGAGTCCACACCGACACCACACGTCTGGGAGTCCACACCGACACCACTAGATCCGTTAGACATGACCTTACGAAGGCAGTTCAGCAACACCAAGCGACATATCATCAGAAGATATGGTTCAAATTACAACGCTAGCTTCACAATACATACTTGGACAGTTTTCCCCATTCTCCCAGGCTACTTAGAAAATTATAAGTGTGCCTGACCGCTGAAATACCATCAAGAACTGCATTTTCTCTCTTATGGGTTGCATAGTGCACGGTATATATATATATATATATATATATACATATTAATCAATTGACGTAGGTAGTGAAGTGGCACTCACCATTGCTGGTTGTGTCCGATATGTGGCGATAGTCGCTGACAATGAAGGCCACGAGATATGTCGACATTCGGACGGACTCGTAGAAATCGTCCTGCTTCTGCAGCAAACCATGGTAAACAAACAGTTAGTGCATGCACAGAACAAGGTCAAATGAACCTCATTTTGCTCATCCTTTGTAGTTTCCGAATGCCAGTATTTATTAAAATGATTAGTTATAGACATATACCATTGTATCTGTTGTGGGATATCCATAGTCCGAAGCATGTACATCTGTGACTATGCATTGATTTTAAAGCTACTATTCGCATTTTTCTCAAACAACCCCTATAGGTCTGTTTTAGAAGAACGTTCACATAAAAGAATGCACATTTGTAATGGATCGTAGAAGATTATAACCCTCAAATTCGGATGATGTGTTACTGGATGATCAGATAGCAAAGCAACACGACTCGAAGCAGTCGTGGATAGTATTGTATTTACTACAGACACATCCACAGACCACGGTGGCTGTTATCGTGACCGTCGAAATAAGTGAGATCAACAGGAATGGCGATATGATAGGCGATATAATATTGGGAAGGATGTAAGGCTGGGTGTTGAGACTGGCTAAGGTAAGGATACTGCAGCATGGGGCGAGTGAGCCAGTATCGGCGCCTCGCTCAACAAACAGCAGGTAGGAGGATGCAGGGATAGAGGACAAGTAAGCAAATGTGTGTGATTTGGGTTTTAGGGCGCATCGACCATGGCAGATCATTTAGCCAAGTAAGCAAATATATACAATCAAATGGAGAAAGGATGACCTTGTGGGCTCGAGATTCTTCTCGTGAGGTAAATAAGCGCGTCTTCTTGTTTTGGTCTCGACAACTACCGGTTCGAATTCTCTCCTAAACATGCTGAAACAATAGATATTTGGCTGTTTCAACTTCTTCATCCTTGAAGTTTTCATTAATTAAACCCGCTGGCATGTCATGAGGAACGCGGCCAGCTTCGTTCAACAAGTAGCATATCGCTCATTTGCAACGGCTGTAATATTCCTTGCATCAGCGAAGATTCTTCACCACAAACGTCACGTTCCGTGACGGAAAAATTCAATGTAACTGAGCAAGCGATGGCTCGGCCGAAAATGTCAGCCATTTTCAGAACGAAGATAAAATGACTTAAACTTAACTGGCTGTTTCTTCAACACCGATCTAGATCGCCAATTCAAATTCACATGCACATGATTGTATATGTTTGTGTATGTGTATGTGTAGGAACCCGGATTGTGGAGGCACTTAGCGCCTTATTTATGTGTCTGCTTTTATGACTGCTCGTAGACGATATCTGAATGTATGATACTTCTGCCGACCTCTTTTTATTTGCATGACGTGAGGCAGTAATAGCCACGAGCTAATTGTGGATGGCCTTAATACATGTCTTGTCTTGTCTTGTCTTGTCTTGTCTTGTGTGCGTGTGTAGTGTATGACTATGCCTATGTATGTGTGTACTGTGTGTGTGTGTGTGTGTCGCGGCCTCCTAGCGATATGTGGCCATGAAGTAGTGTCAGGAGCCTGTGTGGCCACATCCGATTTCTGTGGTTTCTAGTGGAAGGATGTATTTTTCTACGTCTCATTTACTAGTCGATTTAGCGCGTTTTGGAAGTAGAGAGTAAATTTTTCAAGATGTGAGCCGTATGCGTGAAGAAAGTGCAAGCGTATATACACCTACCTGCACACGCACGCACGCAAGTACGTACCACCACCATAAAAAAACACGACACACACACATACACAAACGCTACCAGGAAATCATGGCACACACACACACACAGACACACACACACACACACACACACAGACACAAACACACACACACAGAGAGAGAGAGAGAGAGAGAGAGAGAGAGAGAGAGAGAGAGAGAGAGAGAGAGAGAGAGAGAGAGAGAGAGAGAGAGAGAGAGAGAGAGAGAGATATATATATATATATATATATATATATATATAGAGATAGATATATATAGAGAGAGAGATAGATAGAGAGAGAGAGAGAGAGAAGAGAAAAAAAAAAAAAAATATATATAAAAAAAAAAAATAATATAAATATATAATAAAAAAAAAAAAAAAAAAAAAGACGGAGACGGAGACGGAGACGGAGACGGAGACGGAGACGGAGACGGAGACGGAGACGGAGACGGAGACGGAGACGGAGACGGAGACGGAGACGGAGACGGAGACGGAGACGGAGACGGAGACGGAGACGGAGACGGAGACGGAGACGGAGACGGAGACGGAGACGAAGAGAGAGAGAGAGAGAGAGAGAGAGAGAGAGAGAGAGAGAGAGAGAGAGAGAGAGAGAGAGAGAGAGAGAGAGAGAGAGAGAGAGAGAGAGAGAGAGAGAGAGAGACCGCGGCAGACAATCTGGCTGTTCTCAGGCTGGCACGACTGCTACACCCCGTGTGTCGGACGTGGTGCACCAGCAGGCAGGCCGGTGTAACTCACGATGCCGTCGCCCAGGTAGAAGCCGAGGTCCTCGGTCTGTCGCAGCATGGCGTTGAACAGCGCTGTGTGGCTCTGGTGGCGCACCATCGACAGCTGGAACGTGGCCTTCAGGTGCGGCTCGTCCAGACACGGAAACGCCGCGCGAGCTGCGTTGGGCTCAAACTGGGTGGTCGCCAGCCGCCTGTGGGGTGAAGAGCCGACCAGTGGCCCAAGTCATGCTCCGTGAGTCTGCTGTCTGAACGTCATGCTCCGCGAGGGGAACATATGCTGCTGTCTGAAGGTAAATACTGTGGAGGATGTCATGGGATTTGGCGTAAAGCTATAGGGGGCTCGATGAATAACTTTATCATAGCAGAAAGTGAGGAAATAATGTCTCTTGCTGGTGTCAAGAGTGTCAGGTTATCATACAGTGCAGAAGAAGGAACTTGAGACTAAAGATAACCTCGCGTTACACTTAGGAACGAAACGTATGGTTTTACAATGTCTCTCATGCATAAAATGTTTGACGGATGCCACATAGTCATGGGGGGGGGGATGAGCTGACAACATTTCCTCGTGTTTATGCGCAACGGGACCAGTTGTGTACTGCAGCGGTCCGTACACACTGCAGCGCTCCGTACACACAACGGGACCAGTTGTGTACTGCAGCGCTCCGTACACACTGCAGCGGTCCGTACACACAACGGGACCAGTTGTGTACTGCAGCGCTCCGTACACACAACGGGACCAGTTGTGTACTGCAGCGCTCCGTACACACTGCAGCGCTCCGTACACACAACGGGACCAGTTGTGTACTGCAGCGGTCCGTACACACAACGGGACCAGTTGTGTACTGCAGCGCTCCGTACACACAACGGGACCAGTTGTGTACTGCAGCGGTCCGTACACACAACGGGACCAGTTGTGTACTGCAGCGGTCCGTACACACAACGGGACCAGTTGTGTACTGCAGCGCTCCGTACACACTGCAGCGGTCCGTACACACAACGGGACCAGTTGTGTACTGCAGCGCTCCGTACACACAACGGGACCAGTTGTGTACTGCAGCGGTCCGTACACACAACGGGACCAGTTGTGTACTGCAGCGCTCCGTACACACAACGGGACCAGTTGTGTACTGCAGCGCTCCGTACACACTGCAGCGCTCCGTACACACAACGGGACCAGTTGTGTACTGCAGCGCTCCGTACACACTGCAGCGCTCCGTACACACAACGGGACCAGTTGTGTACTGCAGCGGTGCACACAAGGGACCAGTTGTGACCGTACACACTGCAGCGCTCCGTACACACAACGGGACCAGTTGTGTACTGCAGCGCTCCGTACACACAACGGGACCAGTTGGTGTACTGCAGCGGTCCGTACACACAACGGGACCAGTTGTGTACTGCAGCGCTCCGTACACACTCAACGGGACCAGTTGTGTACTGCAGCGGTCCGTACACACAACGGGACCAGTTGTGTACTGCAGCGCTCCGTACACACAACGGGACCAGTTGTGTACTGCAGCGCTCCGTACACACAACGGGACCAGTTGTGTACTGCAGCGCTCCGTACACACTTAACGGGACCAGTTGTGTACTGCAGCGCTCCGTACACACAACGGGACCAGTTGTGTACTGCAGCGCTCCGTACACACTTAACGGGACCAGTTGTGTACTGCAGCGCTCCGTACACACAACGAGACCAGTTGTGTACTGCAGCGCTCCGTACACACAACGGGACCAGTTGTGTACTGCAGTGCTCCCGTACACACTTAACGGGACCAGTTGTGTACTGCAGCGCTCCGTACACACTTAACGGGACCAGTTGTGTACTGCAGCGCTCCGTACACACAACGGGACCAGTTGTGTACTGCAGCGCTCCGTACACACAACGGGACCAGTTGTGTACTGCAGCGCTCCGTACACACAACGGGACCAGTTGTGTACTGCAGCGCTCCGTACACACTTAACGGGACCAGTTGTGTACTGCAGCGCTCCGTACACACTTAACAACGGGACCAGTTGTGTACTGCAGCGCTCCGTACACACTTAACCCGTCAACGGGACCAGTTGTGTACTGCAGCGCTCCGTACACACAACGGGACCAGTTGTGTACTGCAGCGCTCCGTACACACTTAACAACGGGACCAGTTGTGTACTGCAGCGCTCCGTACACACTTAACAACGGGACCAGTTGTGTACTGCAGCGCTCCGTACACACTTAACCCGTCAACGGGACCAGTTGTGCACTGCAGCGCTCCGTACACACTTAACCCGTCTCGAGGCGGGGACGGGACCAGTTGTGCACTGCAGCGCTCCGTACACACTTAACCCGTCTCGAGGCGGGGACGGGACCAGTTGTGCACTGCAGCGCTCCGTACACACTTAACCCGTCTCGAGGCGGGGGGGGGGTCATTTTACAACGGGACCAGTTGTGTACTGCAGCGCTCCGTACACACTTAACCCGTCTCGAGGCGGGGGGGGGGTCATTTTACGCCCCAAGGGTTTGCATGGATAGTGAATAAACGGCGCGCAATGCGCCAAAATTTGGCATACCCCTTCCAACCTCAATTTGACATGATGTGTGAAAATTTCGAGGTCAGGTAATCTACGGTCACCGAGTTAGTCAAGGTCAAGTGACGTCACCTAAAAATCAACCAGTTGACACGCTTTAACGGATAAAGATATTTAAATGAAACTTTCGGCGTTTGGTTATATTTAGGGATGCCACAAAATGCACCAGATAAAAATATTTTGATTTGATTGAATGATCTTGTTCGTTTTTGATGACTTATTCATTTTGCATATTGCCTATTAGGGCTAAAATCGAAGATTCCGGCTAAAGAAAGCACTTTTATGAGGGCAAGTTCCCGGTGCTCTCCACCCATTAGATAAAGAAAAAATCAAGAAAATTGAAACCACAATACCTTGAATATTCCGAAATATTACAATGTTGATTTTTGGGTGGTTAAACATCTCGGGACCATGGTCAATTTCGCCTTCCTTTTCTGATTCGAAATAATTTTTATATGTTTTAAAATATCCACCAAAACGAACTCCCAGAGTCACCAACATGACGTCAGTCGTGATCCCATATACCCCCTAGTGGCGTTAATTTTTAGGAAGAACATGTTGGGGTGGTTTCTGGCCTTAGTCGTCGAGCAATTTCCAAGAAAACCACTTTGGTTTTCGTGGAGCGCTTAGTTTGGAGATTAGAGGGGGCATAAAAGGACCCCCGAGAGGGGTGTGAGGATCTGACCGGAAAGACGGCGCGGGTTGAATGTTAAAATATTGAACAGTAACCATATTGGGCTGGTTGCAAAGAACGACTTCAAATAAGGCGTGCCCTTCCCATTCAGCCAGACATCTCGGCACCAATCTGCATATCAATGGGCGCCAGCCAGACTCATCTAAGCACGTCCACAGTTATCAACTCACACTTTTGCGCCCGTAGCAGAATCGTAGTGACTAAGATAAAAGCCTTCTAATGCTTCCTTCAATATGTAGGAAAACTTCAGCACTAGGGAGTAGTTCTGTCCTTGTCTAAGCGGTTCACTAAGACTCAGGTACATCTGAAACAGACACACGGGAATGCGTTATGTCACTTACGGCACCCACAAGGTCGCAATGAGCCACGTGAAAAATTCGCCCGAGTTGCCGTCGAGGAAAAATTGCCTGTTCAACAGACTTCACACTCATAGGATAACTGTCAACCACACACACACACTTCGAATTCCTTTTATTAATGTGCCTACCTGCAATGCACGCATGGGAAGATGTGTCTGTAAAGTGTCTGGATGTGTCTGAGAAGATGTGTCCAATCTGCCATCCGGATGCGTGTAAGCGGCGGAGTGAATAACGCATGACCAGCGGGACAAATTGGTATATAATGGAAAGTATTCCAGGATTATTTCCCGTTTGCTTTGGTTTCCATAGCCGAGATGAAAAGCATTACAGTTCAGGCACGTGCCTTCGCGAACAGCTCGAACATGTCTTCAAACGTTGGTTGTGGGTAAGCCACTTCGCACCACAATTCTAAATACGAGGTGCATGACACTGCAACACGAGGGGTTGTGTAGGCTAGGCTCTTGCACGAATAGAAGCCACTCACCGTATTAGATAACAAAGAGGCTAAATAGGATTGCATTAGGAAAAGGGGTCAGAAGATAGCCTACGGATTCCGATTTTATGCGGGCACCTACATGGCATTTCCTCAGTCAGTGGTGTTGTTTGGTTTGACAGGTCAATAAAGCATGCCGGTTTGCTTAACAGGTATTCCCAATGCCTTGCTTTGCGTAAAGATCACTGACATATTTCTGGTTTTTGTTCGACATTGACGTTCCCGTGTCGTTTCATCTGCCAAACGTTCAAAAAGGATGCCACCGAGACGTGCAAGAAGCCACCCAGGTTAGACAAGAAGGATTCCGATGAGTGGCAGAATATTCTTAATTTGGAAAACAAGGCCCCCCAAGATGGAAGAGGAGGCCCCTACAATAGAAAATAAGGAATGATAGGAGATATTTATCCGGACGCAAGAGGGAGCACCAAGATGGGTAAGAAGGTCTCCGCAGGAATGAAAGAAGGCCACTGAGACCAGCCAGATGAGGCCCATATTTTGGAAGAGGAGGACCCTAGGAGAGAAGACTTGGGACTATGACACAAAAGCACCCTGCTAAGAGGATAATGAGGCTCCAAACACAGGTGAGGAGGCCTCCAAGACGTGAGAGGAGGCCCCTAATTTGAAAAAGGAGTCACCTAGGAGAGGATAGGAGGCCCCAGAAATCAAGAGAGTGCCAACAATTGGCACGGAGGCCTCAGGATAGCAAAGGAGGCCCCCGGATTGCAAAGGAGGCCCCCAGGATTGCAAATGAGGCCCACATGATTGCAAAGGAGGCCCCCAGGATAGCAAAGGAGGCCCTCGCATTGCAAAGGAGGCCCCCAGGATTGCAAAGGAGGCCCCCCGGATTGCAAAAGAGGCCCCAGGATAGCAAAGGATGCCCCCGGATTGCAAAGGAAGCCCTCAGGGTTGCAAAGGAGTCCCCCAGGATTGCAAAGGAGGCCACAGGATTGCAAAGGAGGCCCCCAGGATTGCAAAGGAGGCCCCCAGGATTGCAAAGGAGGCCACAATACGGGAAAGGAGGCCCGAGAAAATGAGAGGAGGCCCTAAGACGGAAGAGAAAGCCAGTGGATATGAAATGAGGTTTCGGAGACGCAAAAACAGGCCCCAAAACCGATAAGGTTCCACCAAGATAGAAGAAGATGATCCAGAAACGTGACAGGGGACACCTAATTCGGAAGAGGACGACACAACATTGGAAATGAGACCCCACGATGAACGAGGAGGCTCCTAAAATAGGAGAGAAAGGCCATTAGATAAGAGGGATGGCTTCCAGGCGAGAAAGAAGATTCTAAGACGGTCAAGGTAATTGGGGACAAGAAGGTCCCCAGAAAATGGCAAGGGAACTGAGATTGGAAAGGTTGCTTGTAATTTGGAAGAGGAGTCACCTGGAAGAGAAGAAGAGTCCACCAGGAGATAAGAGGCCACCCTTAAAATGGGCGAAGGTCGAACCAAAACGCAGAGCAGGAGGCCCCCAAGACGTGAGAGGAGGCCCCTAATTTGAAAAAGAAGGTCTCTAGAAGAAAAAAAGGAAGCCACTGCCGGACTCGAGAGGAGTCCCTCAAGACGGAATAGGAGGTATCCAGGGCCGAATGAGGCCCCGAAGACCGGATGCAGTTCCCAGGAAATGAGAGCAGGCCCTTAAGATGGGAATGGTAGCAGGTATGGAAGGAGGTGAGATTTCCAAAATTGAAGATGCCCTCAAGACGGGTAGGCTTTGCCAGGACAAAGGAGGAGGCCCACGAGGCGTGGCAGGAGGCCCCTAATTTGGCAGAGAATGCCCCTGGAACATGAGAGGAAGCCCCATGCCATGTTAAAGGGGCCCCAGGATGTAGGAGGAGGCCCTCCAAGACGGGAGAGAGGGCTATTGAAAATGGAGGATGGCATAGGACACGAGAAGACATCCAAAACCGGTAAAGAGGCTCCAGGAAATGGGACGAGACCCCTAAGACGCGAGAGGAGGCCTATAATTTGCAAGAAGCCCCTAGGAAATTGTAGGAGTCGTGCCGGGGTACTTGTAAATCACGACATGATCCCAAAAAGAGCCGATCGGGGCCCCTGAAAATCACTCTGAGCCTGGGGGTACCAAAAAGTCACGCCCGGACCATGAAAATCACGCTAGGGGCACGACAGGTTGTACCGTTCCCTAACAGTCTCATTGGGACACAAATGAAGCCGGGGCGACGAAAAACAATCCGGACATGTACTAAACACTGGGGCCCCAACAATGACGCCAAAAGCCTCCAAAACGTGTTGGACGCTCAAAAAGTGTCGAGGTCGCTAAAACTCGCGCTAGGGATCAAAGCAAATGACGTCGGGACACAAAAGATTGCATTGGACTGAAAAAAAAGTCGCGTCGCAGCTCTTCAAAATCACACTGGGGGCCAAAAAGGTCGCGTCATGCCCCAAAAGTTGCAGCTGCCCTAACAAATCAATTCTCAACTGGAATGTCACTCTACGGCCTCAAAAATCGGGTCAGTCCCCGAAGAACCCGTTGGGCACCGGAAAAAAACGTGTCGGGGCATCGATAAAAAATCACACCGGGAGCCCGAAGAATCGTACCGGGACCCAAAAATATCACATAAGGACCTTTAAAAGATAGAACTCGATGTCCAAAAAGTTCACACCGAGACTCGATCGAATCGACCCCAGCACTGGCAAAATAAGAACAGGTCCGGAAAAAATTACCCGGAGGGCTTTTACACTCCGAAAGGTACCATCGGCTGAAAAAAATCTCCTTCGGTGGCCGCAGTGTCATATCAAAGGGTCAAATGTCCCCTCCCTCCTAAGAGGGATAAGCTGCCAAAAATCGTGCCGGGGCCCCAAAAAGTCGCGCTGGGGCCACACAAATTCGCGTCGGTCCACCAGAATTCGCGCAGGGGGCTGACCCGATAAATACGGCGGGCCCAGAAAACTCGATTTCGAGGCCAGAACATCTGCAACAGGAACCGCCAAGATTACGTTGGGGTCACAGCTAATTACAACGCGCCCCGCAAACTCGTACCGGTTCCCCAAATATCGCGTTCGGGACCCACAATTCTCATCGGTAGTTCCAAAAATTTGGTCTGGGCATCAAACATTCACGTCGGGGCTCCCAAAAATTGGCCGCTAAGCCCCACATAAGCACAGTGTGACCACAAAAATCGCATCGGTATCCCCCCAAAAAAGTCAAGCCGGAGCCTTCCAAAATAAGGACGGATTCCCAACAATAACTGTCCGGGTCCGGAAAATGGCTCTGGAGCACCGAACATATCGTCAGATGCCTTCACAAATCGCGTACGGCCCAGCAAAAACATACCGGAGCTCGAAAGAAAATCGAGGTGAGATACAAAAACATGGCGCCAGGGGCTCGAAAAATCAGGCCGGGATTCGGACTTTAAAGAAAATTCAGAAGAGATCCACAAAAATCGCATTGAGGCCAAGAAACTGGCGTTGGGTCCCCGGAACCATGCGCCTGGGCGCGATAAGTCGCGCTGGGACCCAGACAAATCGCACCGAAGCCCCAAAATTGTACTGGGGCTCCACAAATGTGCGTCAGAAGCCCCAAATAAACACAGGGGGACCCTAAGAGCATAACGGGGGCCGAAAGTGCAACTGGCCCTCCAAAGCTCACAGTCTCGCAAAAAGCGGCAGGACCTTAAAACATGCGTTGCAGCCTTAAATAAACATACCGGGAGCTCTAAAAATACATCGGAAGCTTTCAAGGCACACAGGGGCCATGCGACCCCACAAGGGCCTGAAAAAAGAGGCTGGGGCCGCAAAAAGCAGCATGATCCCAAAACGAACAAGAAGACCGAGCACTAAATAAACACATCGGGATTTTTGAAAGCGCCCGACACCTAAAAGAAATCCTCGGTGCACAAAAAAGCAACAAAACCCTAAAACGAGCCGGGGTTTAAAAAATGTGTCGGGCTCCTAACACAAATGGATTGAAGCCCTAAGACACATCCGTAAACGAAGAAAGACGAAACGGGTAAAAAAGAGCACTGAGGCACGGCCTCGGCTCGGCTGATTTGTATCGGTGTAATTTCAGCAGTGTGAAGTGACTTATCAAGGGAAACCAAAAGAAAACATTCTAACAGGGTGGGGAGTTAGGGTTAAAATCAGATGAATCAGAAACGATAGCGGTAAATTAGGACAATTCAGCTGATAACTAATTATTTTATTTTAAAGGTCCCCTTTGGCAAAATAGTGGTCGAAATCCGAGGACTTTTTAATGGGGTAGGTGGACCTCCTCCAAATACGTTTCCCCTCCCCCTTGACGCAAATATAGATACGCCACTGGTCTCCCAATACTTTTCAGAAACATGGGGCAAAGCCAACATTGAGGGGGCAAATTCCCCTTCACACGCATACAAAACAACACCGATGCCCCATACAAATTTTGCAGGAATGATGATTTTAAATGCATTTTCTTTCTACAAACTTGTCTTCCGTGATTACAGCCTGCATGATTAGAGCTTTCCAGCTTCAATACCTTCTCAACGAAGTCATTTACAAAACGGTGTAGCACAGCGAAAACCATGGGCGTGACGGCGTGGAATTGGAAGGTTTTGCATTATTTATGCATTGCCATTGTTCCATTGTTGCATTGTCATTTATGCACTGTTGTTCAATGCTTGTTCTTGCTGTGAATTTATTCGCTGAGGATTTATTATTTTAGCTTGTGTGCCAGGTGCCTTGCAGCCAGCACCAAATGTTATAAAAGGAAATAAATCCCTAAGATGGCGATAAGAAAACTAATTCAATCCACTTCTCGTTGTCACCTTCGCGAAATTGTCGTCCAAGGACTGAGAAACGATCGTTTAAGCTTACTTATGACATCAAGCTGGTGGGAATGACTAACAGTAGTGATGAATCTAGCTATATTCAGTTAGACTTGGTGGACATAAAGTGGGTTGATTAATGGGAGATATCTTTAAGATATGTTCAGCAGCAGCCCCGCCAGCTCGCTGGAATCTAGAGGCCAGCGGGAAGATTCTTCTGGTCGAGAAAGACATTGGTTCGTTTTGGCACTTAGGTATTTATCCACATTTACTTATTTATACCCTGGCATGGCTCAGTACTCAGCAAAAAAAAGAAGATTATTGCTATTGCGTTTTGCGCAAATGATGCACCATGCCAACAACAAACAAGGCATCAATATGAAATCATGTTTCCATTCTTGAACCACACCAAGAGCCCAAAAACGATAAGAGGCCCCCTTTCGAGGAGAGCAGGAGACCCCCTTCCAACATTGCCCCCCTGGAAGAATTTCGTGGCGACGCCACTGCATTCAACATCCATTCGACCATCCGACCACCCGAACATCCGAACATCCGAACATCACGACCATTCGGCCATCCGTCGACTGCATGTCGGCAAAGATACTCAGCGATCTCGCAGTGCACCTCGCGCAGGAACAAAATAGTGCAACGGTAGTGTATTTATGCAGGTGCTCATCAAATATAGGGGCATCTGCTTATAACTACAGGGTGGTCGGACACTGACTGACCAGTGAGGTTGCAGTGGAATTTTTATAATCTTGATAATGATCCGTAATCTCCAGAGGCTAGGATACTTCTCAAGCGTATTAATACAACCTTAACCGCAGCATTGGATTACTATTCGAAACTTGGAATATAACCCGAATTTTCGATTATGGCTTTGAATGTCCACTCTTTTCGGATGGAATGGAGTTCCTGGATACCCGCCGTAACACGATCCGGATGAATGAAATGTTAATGTCTATAGTCACTGGCAGATCCATGGGAGAACTGAAATAAATATTCCAGCTTTTGTGTCTAGATATAACATTTAATTTTTCTCACCAATCGAACTTGCTGGTGCACCAAAACACGAGGATTGTGTCGCGAATCACACAGATTGGAAAACAACCCTCCCCATAAAACTGATCTTTCCTTCCCAAAACTATTTCCCTTGCATTCTGCGTTGCACGGCGTCTGTAGTACCCTCCATTCTCGCGGTGATCGTTTGCCGACAAATGAATAGAAGCGTGTCGGAAATGGCGACAACGCTGTGCATTGCGCCGATAACACCGGCACCTGAGCGGCCCCACGGCCACAATCAGCGACATACGCGTCGCACCGCACACCGCATCACGTGTAAACGACGTGCGGGCATACAAATACAGGCGCTCGGTCTCGCACCATTTTTTTTTTGCAGCAGCATGAAGCCATCCCGTGAACGTTATGCATCCGGTGGGCGGCAGCGGCCGTCCACAGCCACGAGAGAGGCGGGCTCTGCGGCCGTCCACAGTCACGAGAGAGGCGGGCTCTGCCAAAACAACTGCAGCGGAGAACGTACGCACCTGGTCCGCGGAGAGAGCACCAGCACGTACACCAGAGCACGTACACATCTGGCCTGTGGGCAGAGCACCGGCACGCACACCAGAGCACGTACACACCTGGCCTGTGGGCAGAGCACCGGCACGCACACCAGAGCACGTACACACCTGGCCTGTGGGCAGAGCACCGGCATACGCACCTGGTCCCTCTTGGGATAGAGCAGCATTTTGGAGATGGAGATGTTTGCCGAGTTGTCTGCACGGCGCAGAGACTTCTCTGTGATGGACATGTTGCGGCAGTGGAGGACGATGAAGCTGGCGTCCTCCACCACCGACAAGTCGATGCTGACTTTGCCTGTAATGACGCGAATAAAAGTGGTCTTCACGAGCCAGGGCCGCCAGCATGCATACTTATGAGTGGCAGCGTCTGGCATCAAGCCTATGCCATTAACAACTGCACCGATCTGGTGAATATAAAGTACAGGAATACTCGAACTTACACATATGACTTACTGATTGCAGTTAACCAGGCTTTTTGCGATTAAGATGTCGTCACACCCACAACATAGCGACCAAGAGCCATCAGGTACTTCCTCACTCACCTACGTTTAGTAGGACGTCACATAGTAGCCTTAGTACATAGCAGAATAGTAGGACATCAATTACATTTTGTGATAGCCGGTGGCAAGCTAGAAGAACTTGCGTACCGATCGACGTACCGACTACACTTAGTGTTGTCAAATTCGGATGGATCAGAATGGCGTATGCGTGCGGCACAATGTGGTGTGGCAGACGCACGTCGTCCCAGGGGAACAGCTCGCCATCCGGCGTAGTTGGCGGGGTCACCACCGGAGGCGCCACCGTCGTTGGCCGGATCACACCAGTTACAGGCATGCACGCTGCAAATGCGAACGGAAACAGCTCAGTGTAATTGTGGGCTTTACCCAGGACAAACACCAGGCACGAATCAACACGCAGATACGATGTCATTCAAATATCAATTGCTACCATTTTAACATTTCGTGTAATTTCTTAGTTTTTGCAGTATTCCCTGCTCGCGCAAACGCCCCGGAATTGAAGAACAAACGCTAAATTGTCAGGAAGTAGTCAAAGAGAACAGTATTGAGTAATGATCGTCGCCAATGCGGAAGGGAGTGAGAGGAGGGGGCAGGAGAACACAGTGGTGCATAGACAGGTGACGCGTAACACTTAGACCAATCACAAATAATGTAAATCTGCACCTTAGGCCAAGCAATGTTCCCGCCATTGGAATGGAAGTGGAGACGGCATGGCCTGATCACGTGTATAATGCGTCAGGTCGCTCTGACTCGCACCGAGGCGTCGATCAGGATGTAACGAAATTCTTGTCCCCCCCCTGGATTTATCAGCCACTTCGCGTATGACTGGGGCAAAACTTCTTTTGGCTACGTGAATAGTACTATGGACCTCGACGTTTGCGATATTGAAGACCCCGGGAGTATTAATTCAATAGCTCTAAGCCTTCATCTCAGAGCTCTGATTCAAACATCTTGCCAGGTACCTCCAATCCAGCACTTATATTTGCGTTCTTAATTAGCAATTAAATGGCGATAATTATTCAGGTTTCAATAGTGCAGCGTTAGACCAAAATTTATACAATAGTGCCTTTAAACGACAGACAGCCTCAACTCGACAGACGATTCACCAGGCCATCCTACATCTTCATACATCTTGACAGTCACATCTTCATACTCAGTACATTGGGCCATCATACAGCTCAAGGCTTCAACATCCATCTCAACAGTCACAGGGCCACAGTACATCTTGTTAAATCTCAGCCACCTCTTCACCTCCGCTCAGCCTCCGGTCACACATTCAAACATTCACTGAGGCATTATCATTGACATACAATTCCGCTTACATAAAGACATAAATACATAAAAGATCAGTGCAACTATGAGCCACAAGGGCCCTTCTTGGTTGCACTTTGTACACTGAACCAGTGCCCACCAAATCTGTCAATCAACCCTCCCTGGAATATAGAAAAACAAGCCCCCTATTCTTATAATGATTGTCTATGCCGTTTTTAAAGATGTTCAGTGTGTTGCTACTGACAATTGTTCCTGGCAACTGGTTCCAGTGTTCTACTACCCTGTTGGTGAAGAAAGACTGTCTTAACCTTGTCCTGCTGTGATTAACTTTAATTTTGAATTGATGACGTCTAATTGCATCATTTCTGTTAAATTCAAACATTTCCCTGAGATATCCCTGTTCCTGACCAAGAACAAATTCAAAAACCACGATGAGATCTCCTCTCAGCCTACTATATCTAAGTGAAAACATATTCAATTTCTTCAATCTTTCCTCATATGCCAGGTTGCCTATACCATTAACCATTTTTGTTGCCCTCTTTTGTACTCTCGCTAAAAGCCAACAATCTTTCTCATAACTAGGGGACCAAGCTTGGACACAGTATTCCAAATGTGGCCTGACATATGCACAGTAAAGCTTCCTGATGACCTCCTCACTTTTGTATGACACATTCCTCTGTATCGCCCCAAGCATTCTTAGTGCCTTCTTCCTGGCTTCTTTGGTCTGTTCTGATGCCCCCAATTTTGTGTTCAAAATAACACCTAAGTCCTTCTCCTGCTGAGTCACAGATAGTACTTGGCCATCCATCAAGTATGGCGCCTTCATATGCTGCCTACCTACATGCATGACTTTGCACTTATCAAAATTAAACTTCATTTGCCATTTTTCGGACCACTTCACAAGCTCGTCTAAGTCGTTCTGCAGCAAAACCTGCTCATTGTGCCCTGTTATTGCCCTAAAGATCTTCAAATCATCCGCAAATTTCAAAACCTTACTGCTTAGGCCACATTCAATGCTATTCACAAATATAATGAACAATAGTGGCCCCAGTACCGACCCCTGAGGGACTCCACTAAGAACATTTTGCCATGATGACTTTGTACCATTAAGCATCACTCTCTGCTGTCTATCTGAAAGCCACAACTCAATCCATTTTAGGATGCTACCTGCAATGTCATGGACCTGAAGCTGCATCATTAACCGTTTATGGGGTACCTTGTCAAAGGCCTTACTAAAGTCAAGATATGCTACATCAACCTGATTTCCCTGATCAAATTGTTCTGTAGCAAAATTTAAAAAGTCCAAGAGATTTGTGAGACACGATCTCCCTTTTCTAAACCTATGTTGAGTATCTTGAATCAATGTGTTTCCTTCCAGAAAACTAACTATTCTATCTTTGATAATTGATTCGAGTACCTTCCAGACTAGGGATGTGAGGCTTACTGGCCTATAATTTTCAACTTTCCCTCTTTCTCCTTTCTTGAAAATAGGAACTACATTTGTCCTTTTCCAATCTGTTGGAATTTCATTTTGTGAAACTGATCTACAAAATATTATACTAAGTGGAATTGCCAGTTCCTTTTCAGCTTCCCGCAATACCCTAGCATAAATTCCATCAGGTCCTGCTGCCTTGTTTGGCTTTATTTTCTGATATAATTCAAAACAACATCACTATCAATGACATCAACATTGTGTATCTGATCACCTGTCACTGAACTGTGGTTCACGGTTGGCAAATTTGTTACATCCTCCACTGTAAACACTGATTTAAACTGCTTGCTCAGCTCCTCAACCATCTGACCATCCTCACTCAATATAGTCCCATTTACTTCCAGTGGACCAATTGTGCTTGAAACTTTACTTAGCTTGTAGAAACTAAAGAACTTTTTACTGTCCCCATTACAGTTCCTAGCCAAATCCAATTATTTGCCCGTCTTGCTGCTCTGGTTTTCTGCTTCACAGCATCTCTAGCTTTTTGATACGACCTTAGATTTACGATATTTGAAGCTTCCTTAAATACTCTAAATGCATCTTTCTTAGCCTTAATTGATCTCCTCAAATCTGGTGTAAGCCATGCTGGCTTTCCTACCCTTCTTTTGCGCCTTTGCTTTTGGGGGACATGTCTAATCTGAATTTCCCTCAAGTAAGATTTGAACTTTTCCCACATTTCACAGGCATTTAAATAAAAAAATTATTCTTCCCATTTTATGGCACTTAAAGCCTCTCTCATGGAGTCAAAGTCTGCCCTGTTAAAATTTGGAATCTTTGCCAAGTTATCCTTGATTGTCCCTGCTATTTGTACCTTAAATCGCACTATGTTATGGTCACTTCTTCCCAGAGTTTCTCCTACAGTCAAGTCTTGAACTAAATCACTTAAATCTGAGAAGACAAGGTCCAAGAATGAGCCCTGCCTGGTTGGTTCCATTACAAACTGGTGTAAGAACAAGTCCTCTTCAAGGCATTTCCTAAACAGTTTACATGATGGGGAGCCAACACCAACATTTTCATAACCTTTTAGATTAAAGTCACCAAGAATAAGGCATTTCCTCTGAAAGTTTCTACTGATTTCCTCACAAATCACCTTATCGAGCTCCAGTTGCTGAGAATGTGGCAAGGTTCCTGATCGATACAAAGCTCCAATCCTCAGTTTATTGCTGTTGCCTCTTCCCATAGCAACATCAAGCCAAATGGACTCCACAGACACATTTTTTACCCCATCTGTTACTTTCTGAGAACTGCTTACGTCCCGACCGGTCTTCGTACACGCTACAACTCTCATTTCGTAAGCTTACATCTCAGCAGTCGCACAGCGACTCTCAGGCAGAGTCCTCAGACGTACCTCAGTGGTCAGCCCTGGCGACTGGCCGGCGGCGGCCAGCCGCCCGCCTCCGGCGACCGCTCGGTCGCGCGTCTCCGTGGCAAGTGTTGGCGGAGCCCTCAGCTCCGCCGCGAGATAAAACCCAGCCCGCGACACGTCATGGTCACGCGACGGTCCGAGAACAAAAAGCTTGCAACGAACACGACGAACTGTACCGCACGCCGGCGGGTCGCGCCGTGCCTCAGACCTCAGAGACATACTACGTCAGCTCAGAGTCGCTCTGAATCTCAGTCTCACTGCTAACTCTGCGTCTTGGCAGCCTCGCGCCGGTCCGGCGTCGGACACCAGAGCTGCTGCCTCAGCATATACTTCCAAACAATGCCGACACGGCGGCTCCGCGTTGTTCACAGACAGCCGGCAGATCGGGGCGCTGCAGCCCAATTGACATTTCACATGTCAGAGACACATGAACATTCATCCAGCAGTCATCCAATATTCCACTACAATCATAAATCATACACACATATATAGACTAGACACACGTGCATCATACATACCTGTCCTACACCTGACAACACAGACATTGGCCACGGGGTATGACATCTGTCACACCTCTGCCATTTCTCCATACATACACGCGTACACGCGAGACACGCCTAACACATTGTCACATTGACAGGGTCTGCCACATCACAATCATACTACGGTCATCTCACTGTCATTACATCTCAGCTAGACTCACTCATGTACTTACACACCTGCTCAACTGTGGTTCTCAGAAAGGCTATTTAACTTTCATCACCCAGGACAACCACATTCACATCACTGGCATTCACACTCATTCACATCACCCCAGACATTTCATCATCTGTCAGACAGTGGCCGGGCATCGAGGTCACGCTGCGGTGGCAGGGCGTCGGCCGGAAAGTGGGAGGGGAACAGGGTAAGGTCCGCTGCTCGGCTCCGACCGCAGCGGTGGCCTGCCCACGTAAGCACCAGACAGGCTGGCGCCGAGTACCTGCCGGAACCCGTCGCGACAGGCGAACTGTGGGGAGGGGGCAACATTTCTGAAATCAAGTGTCCCGAAAACCAACTCTGTTACAAGGATCTACAAGCTAACCCAAATGCTGCAAAGAGTCAGAGGTCTGTGGATCCGTGAGGCGGCTAAACTGCACACTTGACCTAAAACTGGCTTGGCCTCGTTGTGGCCTTTGACCCGGCACTGACCTGGTCGGGCGAATGCGGCGATCAGGGCGATGGCCAGGATGCCCATGAAGACCAAGCACATGATGAGGATCGCTCTCTTCTGGGAGCACACGATCACATGCTTGCCATAGTCGTCCTTGCCGTATGGCGCCCTATCTCCTGTGAATGGAAGTGCGGTACATCAAGGAGCTTAAAAGGCCACCATGGGACTGTCTTTGTTTATATTCCGTGGTACATACATTGACATATTATCGAGATAGCGTGCTATGCAGCTCTTTGTAAGATTTATTCATCTCCACCTGCGCTGTTCGCCGTGCTGAGAAATCGATTACTTGCATGGAATAACGTTAGGAAGACTAAACAATGCATTCAACGCTGGGGTATAAATGATTCAATTCGCCAAGCTTTTTGTTCAGCTAGTACCATTGAGTCTGATTGTGTATGCTTTCTAAAAGAAGTATCAAAAGCAATGGGATGCTCCATGCCAAATGATGGAAGCATTTACGTTCTATCAAACATGGTGTTCACCTCCAGATGTGCATGCGTGTGAACAGAACAGGGGGAGAAGAGAGGGAGAGCGAGAGCGAGAGCAGGAGCGAGAGCAGGGGCGAGAGCAGGAGCGAGAACGAGAGCGAGATGGAGAGGGAAAGGGAGAGAGAGGAGTAGGGCGAAGGACAAAGAGGAGAAGAGAGGCACACAAAATGGAGAGAGAGAGGTAGATGAAAATAAAGGAGGAAGGAGGAAGGGGGTGATAGTTCAGCATTTTCCCCTATTTTATCGTAATAATTTTTTTTTCGCAAGAGATGAAGGAGGAATATTTTCCATCTCGAATAAGTTAGCCGTTATGTTAGCGTTTAAATTCGACATCGAAAGGCACTGAACAACCTCACCCCCTCTCCAAAATATGTGTGAAGCTTTGCCTGGGATCTATCCCTAGCTGTCTTTACCAGCGCATATGCTCATTGATTAGCATGGAAGAGACAAAACCCTCGATATATTGCAACATCCTAAGACCAGCACTACCTGAACTACCGCATAGTTCGGCTACCCACTGCTCGGTGAGCAGCATCAATCTGACCGCCGGCGCTTCAAACAGCACTTCCTGTTTATAACTGAAGGCAGCGGCGCATTCGAGCACGCCTGTCCGCCACAGACCGGTGGGTTGTCAGGGTCACTTGCTGCGGCCACCGAACCTGCTACAATTACAGCTGCATTGCATCAGCCGGTGCAGCATTGGGCGTGAGCGGCGCCGGCTGTCCGACCACGGTCTGGAGTACCGCCACTGCGCCGGTCACAAGCCATTGGGTGTGAGCGGCGCCGGCCGTCCGACCACGGTCTGGAGTACCGCCACTGCGCCGGTCACAAGCCATTTGGTGTGAGCGGCGCCGGCTGTCCGACCACGGTCTGGAGTACCGCCACTGCGCCGGTCACAAGCCATTGGGTGTGAGCGGCGCCGGCCGTCCGGCCACAGTGAAGTACCGCCACTGCGCCGGTCACAAGCCATTGGGCGTGAGCGGCGCCGGCTGTCCGACCACGGTCTGGAGTACCGCCACTGCGCCGGTCACAAGCCATTGGGCGTGAGCGGCGCCGGCCGTCCGACCACGGTCTGGAGTACCGCCACTGCGCCGGTCACAAGCCATTGGGCGTGAGCGGCGCCGGCTGTCCGACCACGGTCTGGAGTACCGCCACTGCGCCGGTCACAAGCCATTGGGCGTGAGCGGCGCCGGCTGTCCGACCACGGTCTGGAGTACCGCCACTGCGCCGGTCACAAGCCATTGGGCGTGAGCGGCGCCGGCTGTCCGGCCACAGTGGAGTACCGCCACTGCGCCGGTCACAAGCCAGTCGCTCTGCGTCCAAACACAAGGTCAATGTTCCCAATTTCGACATATTTAGAGCAACAACATAATTGTAATGCATTCTTCAAAAGGCTTAATCACTAATGTATCTAAAATCGAAGACTTTTGTGGGAGTTATATGGTGTACACATTTTCGTACGGGACTAATGTTTGTAAACTTTGTAAAAAAGTACCATAAATGTAAATGCCAAGATAAAATTCGTGTCGCTTTAAAAAAAAGTTGACATGTTAGTTATAATGAAAGCTATTTTTTTCCACACAAATTGGTGGATATCGATGACTGGTTTATATGCTGATGGTATGCTATCTTCCGGTTATACAGATTGATGTAGTAAACTTTGTTAAAAGTACCATAAATGTAAATGCCAAGATAAAATTCGTGTCGCTTTCAAAAGAAAGTTGACATATTAGTTATAATGAAAGCCATTTTTCCCACACAAATAATGCAGGATTAGTGTAATAATGTGTATGCTAAGCATGTTCATTTCCATTGGCAGAACAACAAAATAGTTCTGGGACGCGTTGCTTGTTCCACCACTTTCTAACATAACGCACCTTATTACAACCATTCTGTATCATGTTAGCTTTCACATAGCGTATGCGTATTGTATTTTGAAAAAAAAGACATTCACTGACAGGAACTTGTCCGTGAACACTCGACCTATGCTCTCTATTAGTGCTGGTTCCGAGTTGTTTTCCATGGATATCCTATGTTGTCATAAGCATCTGCTGACCCCATTCCATGCAGGGTGGGGACTGCCGGCAGCATCACTGCCGGAACTTTCATTGTATGCCATTTCAGATCCGTATTGTCGTGTTCTGAAACCTGTAGGCTTTCCCCGCTATCTTGTGTGCATCTTGTTCAAGGCAAGGAGTCCTTTTCCTACCAGATGCATCTTCAGGATATGTCTTAGGGGTTGATTTTCCGTCATCTTCATCGTTTTTGTCGCGATCCAGCCGCCCATTGATACATCCGGCACCATAGTATGCGGGGAGATGACATTTGATTGGTGGATGTCGCTTTTGGTCTTAGACACCTTGTAGTTGATGATAGACGCTTGGAAGACTGTGACTGTCTGAAGAACCAAATGCATACGTTTGCACAACTTTCTACCTACTACCTAGCAGTACATGTCTATGTAGCTATGTATAGGCATAGGTACATGGATATATATATATATATATATATAAAATCACCGTGTACCTCTGCCTATATATATATGGTCAACTCTACTCACACCCTGTGGCTTGCAGCATGCATGAATACCTACATTTTCAAGTGTCCCTGCCCAGTGTGCTCGAGTGCGGCTTGCTTGTAGGTGGGAGAGGCAATGTGTAGAAAGATAATGTTCGGACAGGAGACTATGCATGCATCGCCTAGAGATGGAAGTCAGTGAAATGGGCTCCTTTGAATTGTGAATGCACTGTCTCCAAGGACTGTCAGATAACGGTGTTTATAATTCAAGTATTCATGTTCCAACCCTCTACTTTTTAGCAGCCCTAGGTTCGTTGTTGACACGCTTAACGTGTTCGTTGTTGTTATGTTTTACAAAATATCTTTCGGAGTATTTGTGATGCATATTGCAAGCATTTATACTAAGACAGAGACATAGCGGAAGCCATAAACCAGCCCAAGGTAACGCACACGTGCATGCTCTTCAGAAATACAGGAATTTTGCGGAGGTGCCTTTCGATACCCTTCTCTACCCACCTCATGGGATCTCCCCATCTGCGTCGATATTGATAACAAATTGGACGCAGTATGCAAAAAGAACAGGAAAAACATAAGAAGTCATATTGCTACCACAAACTATCTAAGTACATGCACAGGTGCACGTAAATACAGGTGACACACGCAACAAGTCGCTGTCATCCAACACCGGAAATATACCAGTGTGGTATGGCTGATCACATTGACAATTGCTTGCTTTACGCTACGGATGCCATCAATATCACGTGTATCATTGGCTGTGCGTACATTACGAACTATGTTCAGGGATGGATCGGAGAGGAAAGGCGAGCCCATCACGGCACAGACCCTGGGACCAGCGTGTCACGTCACAGACAAGGGGAGGCATCACTGTGTCACGCCACAGACAAGAGGAAGCACCAGTGTGTTACGCCACAGACACGGAGAGGCACAAGTGTGTCACGCCGCAGACAAGGGGAAGGACCGGTGTGTCACGCTACATACAAGGGGAGGCATCACTGTGTCACGCCACAGATAAGGGGAAGCACCAGTGTGTTACGGCACAGACACGGAGAGGCACCAGCATGTCACGCAGCAGACAAGGGAAAGGACCAGTGTGTCACGCCACAGACAGGGAAGGGTAAGCACCAGTGTGTCACGCCATAGATAAGGGGAAGCACCAATGTATCACGCCACAGATAAGGAAACGGACCAGTGTGTCACGCCACAGACAAGGGGAAGGATCAGTGTGTCACGCCAAAGACACGGAGAAGCAGCAGCGTGCTACACCACAGACAAGGGAAAGCATAAATGTGTCTCGCCAAAGAGCTTGGAATGCACCAGCATGTCACACTAGAGACAAGCACCAGTATATCGCGCCACAGACCAGGGGAAGAACAGCGTGTCACGCCACATATCTGGGGAAACACCAGTGTCGTGCCATAGACAAGGGGAAGCACCTGTGTGTTACGCCACAGATCTGGGAAACACCAGCGTGTCACGCCACAGACCGAAGAGGTACCAGCATGCAACACCACACATCGGGGAAACATCAGCATGTCACGTCACACACCGGCGAAACGTCGGCTTTAGCATGTCTCGCTACAGACCGTGGAAACTTCAACCGACACGGAGGAACATCAGTGTGTCTCGCCACAGACGGCGGAAGAATGGAAACATCAACCGATCTGGGGAAACATCAGCGTGTCGCGCGACAGACCGGTAAGGAAGGCGACATCGTCGACGTCGTGCATGGCGTCCGAGTTGTCGGAGGCGTGGCCGCGGCTGTAGGCCACCACGCCGACCCCGCCCCCGCCGCACGCCGCGAAGTTGTGGTTCACCGCTATCTTGAGGGCCGGTGGGTCGGTGGCTCAAGGGCCACCGGTGCGGTGGCGACGGCAGCCGGCCGGCGGCCGGTGGACACCCGCACAGACGCGGCCGGTGGACACCCGCACAGACGCGGCCGGCGGATACCCGCACAGGCACGGCCCGGACAACGCCCGCCGCGGCCGGCAGCTGGGAGTGACCGGCCGGCGGACGGCGTACACACCACACGGCACGACACCCGCACAGACCCGCCGCGGCCGGCAGCTGGGAGTGACCGGCCGGCGGACGGCGTACACACCACACGGCACGACACCCGCACAGACCCGCCGCGGCCGGCAGCTGGGAGTGACCGGCGGCAGCTTGGAGTGACCGGCCGGCGGACGGCGTACACACCACACGGCACGACACCCGCACAGACCCGCCGCGGCCGGCAGCTGGGAGTGACCGGCGGCAGCTTGGGTGACCGGCCGGCGGACGGCGTACACACCACACGGCACGACACCCGCACAGACCCGCCGCGGCCGGCAGCTTGGAGTGACCGTCCGGCAGCTTGGAGTGACCGGCCGGCGGACGGCGTACACACCACACGGCACGACACCCGCACAGACCCGCCGCGGCCGGCAGCTGGGAGTGACCGGCGGCGCGCGAGACGGCGCGCCGCCCGGCGATCGATAGAGGCAGTGGCGAGAGCGGCCCGATCGGCCGGCCGGTGTTGGGCCGACGTGCGGTGGCGGCTGGAGCGGCTCGGCCGGCTGCCGCCACACGGCCGGCGACCGTGGTGGTGGTGTCGGGGTGTTGCCGGCCGCTGCTGCAGCCACCACCCCTCACCGGCCTGCGCCAGCGGCCGTGTTCCGAGTGGGAGGCGACACGTCCGCTCCTGGCACAGCCGACGGCGAGATCGACGGACTGCCGAGCCGGCAGCTCGTCGTCGGCCCCGCTGATCCTGGCAGGCCCTAGTGCCAGCTGTCAGCCACACTAACCTTGTCAGGCCCTAATGTTAGCCATCAGCCACACTGACCTTAGCAGGCCCTAGTGCCAGCTGTCGGCCACACTGATCTTGTCAGGCGCCAGTGCGAGCTGTAAGCTACACTGACCTTGGCAGGCGCTAGTGCCAGCCGTCAGCCACACCGACACTGTCAGGTGCCGGTGCGAGCTGTCAGCCACACCGACACTGTCAGGTGCCGGTGCGAGCTGTCAGCCACACCGACACTGTCAGGCGCCGGCGCGAGCTGTCAGCTACACTGACCTTGGCAGGCGCCGGCGCGAGCTGCCAGCTACACTAACCTTGGCAGGCCCTAGTGCCAGTTGTCAATCACGCTGACCTTGGCAGGCCCTTGTGCTAACTCTCAGCTACACTGACCTTGTCAGGCGTCATTGGAACTGTCAACTGCACTGACCTTGTTAGGTTCTTGTGCCAGCTGTGAGCCACACTGACACTGTCACGAACCAATGCATGCTGTTCTTATTAGTGTGGCTGACAGTCAGTGTCAGCTGTCAGCCACACTGACCCTGTTAGATACTCGAACCCTACTGCTCTAGGTGTGAATTGTCCCGACGTCATCAGTGCAACTGACAGTCAGTGCTCTACTGCTTCAGGTGTCAGTTGTCCTGACCTTATCAGGGTTACTGGCAGTCAGTGCTGTACTGCTCCAGGTGCCAGCTGCCCTGACCTTATCAGTGTGGCTGACAGTCGGTGCCAGCCAGTCTATTTTCTTACGAAGAGTTGCAGGTGTAACAATGTTAGATATAATCGTACTGTTCGGCCCTCATCGTTATAAAAGTAGTTATATAACGTCGCGTGTCGCGTGAATCATGCCACCACTGTTGACGGCAGGCAGGACGAGTTTTAATGCCTGTTATGATTTACGGCCGATACCTGAGCCACCGACGACGAACGCGACGAATGCTGACATCAATGTTATGGGTTATGTTGGCGATCGGATCCGTACAGCGACGACTCTGCATCCAGACTAGATAGGTTAGGAATGCCACTGTCAACTGCAGGCAGGAAATGCTTATCAATGTTATGGGTTATGCTGGTACCCGAGCCGACGGCCGCTGACCAAACGGCGCCCCTGTATCCGGAGTAGATAAAGCCGACATTCCAGTTTACGCCCCCTGTTTTGACCTATGGAGAGCGCCGTGGGCGGAGCGACCAGACCGGGAGCAGGTGGTAGCCGACCATTATATATAGTCGAGAGTGACACGACCTTTGAAATCAAGGTTAGTGGTTTGAGTAGGATCGACGGCGTGATTTTCTTTTGACTGTACGAAACCACTCAAAGTGCAGCACCAAGCCTACCCACTCCCTGCTACTGTTGCCGTCGGTGCGACTGTAGATATATCAACTCGAAAGCAAAAGCTTGTATGATTTTGGGCGTCAGAAGCCCTACGACACAATCAGATAGTCATAGTTGGAAGGCTGACTCCGACATAGTCAGACGGCAAAGCCAAATGAAGATGCTCCAGGATTACTGACTGCAGTATATGGATCTGAACCGGTCAGGGAAAATTGATGTTTGTGATCTCGAAGGTTCCATGCCTCAATTATACCAGAGCCCTACAGTTGGAAGATTTCCTGTCACCAGCTGTTCAAATTTCCAGAGACCGATCCCAATGTGTTCAGAGAGTGCATACCGGGATGGCCGAGTGGTTAGAGCGTTGAACTCTGGATACAAAGGTTCCGGGTTCAACGCTCGCACCGCTCGGACATTTCCCAATCTCGCGGTCCGCCGGCGAAACAGTGTGGTCGGCGCCGATTAGCAGATTGCATAAAGTGTGTCGTGAACCACCCAATAAAGACATCCACACTTCCCCCTCCCCTTCCAATTCCCCTGTACGTGATAATCGGAGGGACCAAATGGCCGTCTCAACTGAATCATCTAAGGTGCTACTCCATGAATTTACACTTACTGCTAAACTACGTGCACACCCACCGCTACGCCACGTATATGCATACCTACTGCTACACAACCAACCCACATATATTGCTACACCACGTATTTACACTCCTACTGCTACACCATGTATACTTACGCCTACTGCTACACCATATATATACATACCCACCACCCAATAAAAAAAAATAAAATAAAAATAAAATAACATAAAATAAAATAAAATACCCTACTGCTACACCATGTATATACACGTCTACTGCTACACCATGTATATACACGCCTACTGATACACCATGTATATACATACCCACCAACACACCATGTATATACATGCTTATACGTGTACATACACGGCTACTGCTACACAATGCATACACACCTACTGCTGCACATTTTTGCTTTTGTGTTTGCATTTTAAAAACATTATATTGAATATATATTACCTCACACATAGCCCCTTTTGGTATTATTTAGCTCACCAGCTGAAAAGTAGTAATTTTCCACGGCAATTAGTGTACACGTCATCTTAATGATGCTCATACGCATGGTTTTCAAATATGTTTTCCCACACAATCCAAGTAATACCGTAAAATGCAAATTTACCAACCACCGTAGTGAAGGACATTTTAAGCATCCATTCAATTTCCTATGTTTTAAATTTGAACTCGTTTGGCATGCATATCCACAAAAAAAAGACTTTAAAGAAAAATAATAGTAATACAATAACTTTCACAAATGGAATGGGCCATCCAACATGGTAGGTAGGTATCTGGTAGGTGCTCACCTAGGAGATAACTATCTAGGCGGGTTGAGGTTGCTCTACTCTGCCTCACGTAACTAGGTACCTACTTCATTCCTAGTTCTTCAGGAACCAATGGTAATATTTCAGGAACTACTGCTAGTTTCCAGACACTTCATGAAATTTACATTCATAAACCCTGCAATTCATTGATTATATATACTAAAAATAATTATTAAATAATTATTGAATAATAATTCAATCCAAAAATAATTATTTTGGTTGAAACCATCGTTGAGGTCACATTCATAAGCAAATTGTATCATGCGCCACCCTTGCATTTCACGGGCCATCCTCTCGCCATAAATGTATCAAGGTGTACTTATCTGGAATTGGGAATTTTAACATGAGCAACCTTGCCGGCAATGTACAGAATATCGTATAATCCACCCATATGAAAAGGACTCGCTCCATACCCACTAACCATGCTCAATGAGTTTTCTGGCTCGTATTGTTCTCGCCGATTTTGCTTGTCAGTGAAAGACCGGCGATCATCCACGTCCCTGTTTGGTCCATACTGTAGCGTACGTCACATAATTAATGTATTTCATTCTCGTTGACATAAGACCACAGGAAATAGAGAGCGCAAATGTCGTATAGTTTACGAAGTATGGGTAATTTTCCTACTGTTCTTCCTACTGCTCAGGTAGGTCGAAATACCAATGAAGGAAAGGGACTTCCTTTGTTTAGTACACAAGTTTGCACACCTGAAAAGTTTGCACTGGTGGTTTACTCTTTTTTGATGAAATGGTTCATTGCAAACGAGAAGATGAGAGTGGCAGTTCCATCTCGCCCGAGATGGTTACGCTTCGTTAGAACAGATTGATGTCAACACTGTCCAATGCTGACATAACTTCGGTTAGTTAATCTCGATTGATTTGAAGGCGATGCAATTGATGCCAACATAAGATGTTGACGTAGGTTGCATTATCACGAATATCTGGCCTATGTCAACGTTACGATGACACACACCAGAAAAACGGCCACACCATGTAAACACGCCCACTGCAGCACGTACATACACAGCTGCCGGTGGAGCCGCTGACGAAACACACGGCTGCCGGCGATACGCACCTTGCTGCTCGGGTTGGGCGCGACTGGTGTGTCGGACCAGCCGGCCGACCTCGACCCGGCATGCGGCGGCCACAACTGTTGCCGCTTTGATGGGAGACAAGTGTCGCAGCACGCAGGTGCGATATCAGAATTCGGCCGTCATGTCGACACGAACATGGCGCATGCAATTCAATGGTAAATGGCCTTCGGTGTCAGGAGGTTGAAGTGGTCTTGATGTTGTTCATCCGGGTTGCTCGTGCAGGGTGTAAGTGTTGTCGATGCCGTTGCTCGGGGACAGTTCATTGGTAGCTCACTGGCCATCTCGGGGACAGGTCATTGGTAGCTCACTGGCCATCTCGGGGACAGGTCATTGGTAGCTCACTGGCCATCTCGGGGACAGGTCATTGGTAGCTCACTGGCCATCTAATACTTGGCAATGCTCATTGTAAGTGTTGTCGATGCCGTTGCTCGGGGACAGGTCATTGGTAGCTCACTGGCCATTGCTGTCGATGCCGTTGCTCGGGGACAGGTCATTGGTAGCTCACTGGCCATCTCGGGGACAGGTCATTGGTAGCTCACTGGCCATCTCAAGGTCATTGGTAGGTCACTGGCCATCTAATACTTGGCAATGCTCATTGTAAGTGTTGTCGATGCCGTTGCTCGGGGACAGGTCATTGGTAGCTCACTGGCCATTGCTGTCGATGCCGTTGCTCGGGGACAGGTCATTGGTAGCTCACTGGCCATTGCTGTCGATGCCGTTGCTCGGGGACAGGTCATTGGTAGCTCACTGACCATCTAATACTTGGCAATGCTCATTGTAAGTGTTGTCGATGCCGTTGCTCGGGGACAGGCCATTGGTAGCTCACTGGCCATCTAATACTTGGCAATGCTCATTGTAAGTGTTGTCGATGCCGTTGCTCGGGGACAGGTCATTGGTAGCTCACTGGCCATTGCTGTCGATGCCGTTGCTCGGGGACAGGTCATTGGTAGCTCACTGGCCATCTAATACTTGGCAATGCTCATTGTAAGTGTTGTCGATGCCGTTGCTCGGGGACAAGTCATTGGTAGCTCACTGGCCATCTAATACTTGGCAATGCTCATTGACCTGAACTTTTTAACGCGTTGAACTGTGAGTACAATCATGATACCTTCTTTGCATGCCTGTAGATGCAAAATACTGTGAAAAACATACATATTGTGTTTTTCAAGAAGCCTTTGTTGATGGACAACGATATCGTCTTGGATTTGTCAATATTGTACTTGGTCACAAAGCAGGTCTGCATTCGGTTAAGTGTGAAAATAGGAGAGGCATACATTCGCACCTTGACCCCAAGGGAACCCATTCATATTAACCGAATGGATGCGTGGTCGGTGGTGTGTGCATGCGGGTTGCCTGAGTGGGCTGGTGGTGAAGGGCTGCATAGAAAGAATTGACTTAAAAATGACTTCCCATAATGTTTTGGACGTGCATACGTCCTTGTGCAGGATCAATAATAGGATTGAAGCATGCATGCACGCGATACTGATACTAGTTTGGATACAATTATAAATTGAATTAGCACAATTTCTAGTGCCGATACACATTATCACCAGAAGCAGCTAGAAGACTAGAAACAAAACGATTGGCTCATTGACAGTTGAAAGCTCGGACATCTCTACCGTGCTCAGCAGACTCGATATTTCCATAACTCGAAGTTAATATGCGTTATTATGTTGATCAACTCGGTGGGTAGGCTATATAATTGGACCGACGCTAAGTCGATTTTCGCAGAGGTGTGCTTCATCCTGCCAATGGCCGGCGCACTTCCTCAGACACACAACTGTGGAGGTTGAGAATTGATCCCACATACTAACGAGATCTCATGTTGGCGGTCAATAAGTACCAACAGAACCAGAAGGCAATTCATCTCATGTTCAACTCATGTTAGGGTAAATGTTTAATCCAGTAGATATTAGATGAACTTGAAGCCAGTACAAAAGAAACTGTAGCATTTGAGCGCGCTAGGACTCAACTGGACATTTTGCATCATAACAAAAATGCCTTTAGATAGTCAGTTTGTTTAGGCAATTATTTGTTCAGTTACCGACACTGGGGGTAATTACTTGCCCTCTTGCCCTTCCCCCGCTCTAGATACATTAGTGTCAGCAAGGTGTTTGTAGCTATTGAAATTCCAACTGATCGTCCAAACATTTTGTCAAGATGTAATCAATTCGTTAATCTATCAACATTTAAAACGATTAATTTTCTCCCACCCCAGACTAGTCCCACTGCACAGATGGCTAGCTCTGAAGAAGACTTCAGTAATACAATCACCTGTCAGCCATCAATAATGCAGCCAATCGCGTTGGTGTCAATGGCACTGCCACTCGTGCTGGACGCCAATAGTACCGCCACTCGTGTTGGACGTTAATAGTACGGCCACTCGTGTTGGACGTTAATAGTACTACCACTTGTGTTGGACGTTAATAGTACTGCCACTTGTGTTGGACGTCAATAGTACCAGGGAGCCCACACCCAAGCCCAGCATCAAGTCCAGACGAATTTTCAACAGGTTGCAATTGCATGCGAAACTGTCATGTCGGTGTGGATTGTGACGTACATAGTGGGGGACGAACGAAGGCTGTGAGGTGGACTGTGACGTACGTATTGGGGGACGAACGAAGGCTGTGAGGTGGACTGTGACGTACATAGTGGGGGACGAACGAAGGCTGTGAGGTAGACTGTGACGTACGTATTGGGGGACGAACTAAGGCTGTGAGGTGGACTGTGACGTACATAGTGGGGGACGAACGAAGGCTGTGAGATAGGTGGGTATTGGGGGGGGGGAGGAAGGGGGGGGGGGGGGGGGGTGGGGCGTACATAGGGGGGGACGAGAGGCTAGACTGTGACGTACGTATTGGGGGACGAACTAAGGCTGTGAGGTGGACTGTGACGTACATAGTATTGGGGGACGAACGAAGGCTGTGAGGTGGACTGTGACGTACATAGTGGGGGACGAACGAAGGCTGTGAGGTAGACTGTGACGTACGTATTGGGGGACGAACTAAGGCTGTGAGGTGGACTGTGACGTATATATTGGGGGACGAACGAAGGGCGTGAGAGGGAACAGGGGCGCGGAGTAGCCGTCACTTGGGAGAAGTGTGAATCATGGTACTGGAGAGCCGAAAGGACATGATCCGGGACGGAGGTGGCGATGCTTACCTTGTAGCGCAATAGAGTGGGGGAACCGGAAAGACATGAGCGGAAGGAGAGTACGTGGGGTGGATTCGTGCTTACGTGTGAGAGTGTGGAATCCGAAAGCCAGAAGAGCGTGATTATGGACGGATAATTCCTGCCTGGCAGAGTGGAGCGTGAGGAGGTGGAAGAGGCATCAGCAGGCCGACGGTGTTAACCTGACATAATGGAGCGTGATGAGGTGGAGGGACATCAGCACAGTGTAGGCGCATACCTGACGGAATTGAGCGTAAGGAAGTGGAGGGGAATCAGCAGAGCGAAGGCGCTTACCTGGCAGAGTGAAGCGTAAGGAAGTGGAGGGAATCAGCAGAGTGGAGGCGCTTACCACGCAGAGTGAAGCGTGAGAAGGTGGAGGGAATCAGCAGAGGGGCGGTGCTTACCTGACGAAGTGGAGCGTAAGAAAGTGGAGAGGCAGAACAGAGCGATGGTGCTCACCTGGCGGAGTGGAGCGCGACAAGGCGGAAGGCGTGGCTGATGCCATGTCGGTCGACTGTGAGTTGCTAGTGTGGCCGAACGGTCGGTACGTGCCGGAGGTGCCGTACTGGCCCGGCACGGTTGGGTCGGCCAGAGGGTGGCCACGCACCAAGCTGCGGATCTGAGGCGGCGGCCGGTCAGTGCTGCTCACATGCATAATGGGCGTCACAAATAGCCTGGCAGTTAGGCTGGGCGTCCTGGCACCTGAATACCCTGCTTAGGTATGCTGTTTCCCACCACACAATGACACCATTCACGTCACAAATAGCTTGGCAGTCAAGCTGAGCGTCCCGTCACCTGAATATCCGGCATGGGAATAATGTTTCCCACCACACCTATACCTAAGCAGGATGTTCAGGTGCCAGGACGTTCAGCCTGACTGCCAAGCTATTTGTGACGCCAATGGTATTACAGGGCTTCGGAGGTAAACATCGGTACACCGGATTGCTTCACGGGCAGTGAGGAGTTCGTCGCATTCGTCAGGCAGTCTATCGATAGCGTAGTCGGTCATATTGTGCCTCAAGGAGTTCTTCGCAGGGTGCTAAAAAGCAAACCGTAACAGCCTAGCCTAATTCTGATATCGAAATTGTAATTCTCCTATGAAGGTGTTCCCAGATGAACCTTGAATGAAACATTACCGAGCAGAAAGGTCATCTAATATCTGGGCTGCGGTTTTGCAGCAAATTATATGCCTGTGCGAATTTGTGTAGTATGAACTGGCGCCACAATTAGCCATGGAAAATGCCGGGCAGCATGTCAAGGAACTGCATGCGTCAAGCGACATAACACAAGCATACGCGTGTGACACATTCGCAATACGTACAAACTTCGGCGTCCAGACATGACACTTCTTCGGTGAGGCAGCCGAAGGCAACTGTCTTTTTCGTTCTTTCCTTCTGAACTCTTTCTGAGCTCTCCTCCTCCTCTCCGTCCAGTAGTGATCCAGCTTTGCACAAAGACCCTTCGGCTGAACCGATGGCGGCGTGCATCTGCTGCCCGCACTGGATGCGCCAGCTGTTGACGATCGCGACGTGAAGGACTGATCTGACGTCGATCTGAGGGAGGAGTCGAGTGGCAGCGAGCTCCGTCGTCTCAGTCTGGTCTCGATCAGAGGCTGGTTTTCTGGCGCTACCGTTCGGCCAGTGGTGAACGATTTCGAGGCTCGCTTTCGGACTGAGCCGCGGGAGGCGCTGTGACTGCGACTGTCGGTGTCCCGACTGCGACTGCGACTGCCACTGTCCTGGTTGTGACTACGACTGGTCAGGGTCAGAGTGCTGCTTCCCGTGCTGCCCACCAGAACGGAAGGAAGCGTGAGGGAGCTTTTTCTGTTCTTTCGCCCTTCGCTTAACGTCTGCTGTCGCCGTTGAAAACGAACCTTTTCCACTTTGGAGCCTAAACCTGGGGAAGCTGCATTTGTTTTTCGGTACGATGCAGCAGTTCGCTTCGCCAATGGCAAGGTAGTTCGAGTAAAGCCACCATCACCCATTGAGCGGCTGGTATATGTCTCAAGAGAAGCTTGGCCCGTCGGGGCTTCTTGGAAGTAATTGTTGGGGATGTTTTTCGATGCTGAGCGAGTGATCTCTTTTGGGATCCGCCTACTACACGTTTCCTCGGTGTCACCTGGCGCGCTTTTGAAAGATGTTCCTATGCTCTGCTGGTAGGCAAATACGGGATCGTAGCCACGAATAGGTCGACTCAAAGCCACATTTGGAGCGTTTGGACTGGAACTGGCCAGATCGGGGTCGTCGGTCACGTGTGTGAGCCCGCTGTCAGAAGCCGCGGTCCAAGAGCGGTGACTGCGCTGCGAGCGATCTGTGAGCGGCATTGTCTTTATCAGTCGTCAACTGGAGTACAGGATCTGCTTCATGCCGCTGACCAGACAATGCAAGTACTTGGACAATATTTCGCCGGACAGTGATGATTCATTGTTTCATTTGTTCAAACTTGCATGCATAACAAGGTAATGTTGCCTTGAAATCGACATCGAAGTTTTCGCAATCGATCGCTTGTCATCTCATTTCGCAGCACAGCATGAAGACACAATAGACACAGGCTTCTGATGGCTACCTTCTTCTTCTTCTTCTTCTTCTTCTTCTTCTTCTTCTTCTTTTTCTTCAGGCCTTTGGTGACTGCCCATAAAAAGTATCTTAAAACGCTCACTTCTACATTTCATATGCAGCACCTTAGCTTAGCCACGGCTACATAATGCCGTCTTGGTTACCTGAGGCCTTGACCTGAGCCAAGCCTAAGCCTTAACTAACTTCTATTCAATGCCACTGCCGCATCTAATTTGTTTTGGCTCAATTCTGTCACGAGCTTAAACTTGCAGGCCACCATCACATGTTCAACTGTCCTACTTATACATGGCTGCCTTATTTGGTCGAATATTTATGACCGCTTTAAGCTTGCATATTGGAGCCAAGTAAATAACGCGTGACAAGTAATACAACACTATCATGCAATACGCATTGGTGCAATTTGCAATGGCGAGTCAAAAGGGTAGCAGAATGATTCACTTGCAATCAATTTCTTGTTCCTGTCTGACTAAAGATGCGCTGCATAACACATGAGGTACGTCTTTCTAAATCTTCTCGTATTGCATATACGTCAGAAATATAAATATCAATGGCCGGAAGTAAATAAATATCAGACGTAAGCAAGATTCCCCACGAATTTCCGATTATTTTGTCTCATGTGCAAAGGCTGGACGTGGTGCGATTTGTATTGCATGTTTGCAGCATTGTACATCACGTAATACATTGCATTCAACGGTAATTGTTCGATGCAATTGCGAGCCGAGTGGTGCAATGCTATTGCATTGTGGAAAATTTACGGTTTTCAAGGGATATTCATCATTTATCTATTTACTTACCGGCATGGCCATTTCCGAAATTACCCGATGACCTACAACTCGCCGGAAATTAGGTGTCTATGCAAGTCTACTGTACGGTGGTGCTACACAAAGTCCACATGGAGTCCACTGTCGGTCACACACTCGATTGCACGTTGGGGAAGCCGCCGGACATCTGCCACCGTCTCGGAGCACCACACAAATGCACGCACACCCTACGCAAGCGCCCTGCCGCCGACACCAAAACCGGCGCACGAGGTAACTGGACCATTGCAGCACTAGCACACATGGTCGGCAGGCAACTCCATGCGGCTGGCAGCCTGGCACTGTTGCATCGGCCGCAGATGTGCAATGACATACGTTTTGTGAGGCGAGGCGAGCGGACAGCGTGCAGCTGCGGTGCCGGTCGGACGTCGGCGGCGTCTCGCGGTCGTGCCGGCAGTCAGACCAGGACACCTGTGGTGTCCCGAACACACCGCGTCGCCTGCGAGTGCTCCACCGCGGCGGCCGCGCTGCGACACATAGGGGCGCATCGAGCCGGGCCGGGCGGCCCCACACCGCCGCCGCCGCCGTCGCCGCCGCCGCCGCCGTTGACGCTTCCGCAGCTCGGCGGGCGCGGCCCGGTGAGGACCGATGGGCCGATCGATTCCGCGCCGTTCACCACACACGCACACACACACACACACACACACACACACACACACACACACACACACACACACACAGACACACAAACACATACAGGCACGACGCAAGAGACACAGGAAGCTGGTAGGTGAAGTTACTACAGAGCCGACCACACCGGGTGCGACGATCAAGCGGAAATCACAGCAGGAAAACAGGAAAACGTCCCAGCAGGTATCACAGCAAGAAAACAGGAAAACATTCCAGCAGGTGCCACGGCAGGAAAACAGAAAAACGTTCCAGGAGGTCTCACAGCAGGAAAACAGGAAAACATTCCAGCAGGTGTCACGGCAGGAAAACAGGAAAACGTTCCAGGAGGTCTCACAGCAGGAAAACAGGAAAACATTCCAGCAGGTCGAACACCCAGAACAAGTACCACAAGTACCACAAGAAGAAGCAGCAGACGTCCGGAGCCGATTGAAGGAGGAAAACGAGCGACGTGGCCCAGGCAGGGAAAAATTTGCATCATGCTATTAATAAGCTACTACTTTCATATCCTAGCTTTCGACGCACACCAATCACATGCCTTCCCGAAGTTAGAGGCATTTCCTAGTAATACACATGGCACGTGTACAACAATCTACTATGATGGAGATGAGCGAAATGATCTATCCTCATAGCGCATAGCCTTCACGCATTGCAAGTAAAAGAAAATCGGCGCGGAATGTCAGTGATTCTTTCCAATGTAAACAAACGATGTGTAAGCTGAATTATAGTAGATTATATTTTTCCTGTAGGATATATTTTTGAAAGGATGTTCATTAGTAACAGAACACTGAGCGCAACACGTATACATTTTACCTTATCGTGACAGGGCTTTGTGGTGCGAATATCGCCGGCACACATCTGTTCGACTGCCCGGAGTAATGCATACTCGTCTTGGTGAAATGTCTCGGTGTTGTGCTTTCATAAAATAATCCCGTTTCGACAAATACAGCGGCCTATGAGACTATTCAAGACCAATTTCAACAACTTTCAACGACGGAATGACTGATTGTTTGTTATGTTGTGATTGTTTATTATGTACCATGGTTTGTTATGTTACGGAATTATTGTGTTGTTTACATCGGTCTACTTATTGTTTGCACAATTGTCTACACAATACCTGTACATGGAGACTACATGAGGAAAAGTCTTGGAAACATGTAAATTCTGCTGACATATGGAAATAGAACAAGTATTTGGATCGAAGTATAGTCATGCGTTTCTATACAGACTGCCATTTCGGCAACTGCTCTTTCACTACATCAACACCTTCGATTGCAGTATTGCAACTCAGCGAGCACGTGCTGTGTGGGAGCTTGAGCCCGTGAAGTTGCGACACCGTGCCACTAGCTGATACCTAGAGCTGCACCGGTGTCCGTAGGAGGGGGGGGGGGGGGGGGGGGGGGGGGGTTGAATGGCCAGCTGTGCTATGGCTCCCAGGTGTTCTGAACGTCAGGCTTCGCCATACTGACGGTGCGATATCGAACGGATCTTTTTCCCACCTTTGTCCGGATTGCACCGGCGCTTTATTTCCGCCATACCGTCACACCTGCAGGTGAATACACTTGTATCTTGAAATGTACATTTTGTACAAGTGTTTGCCACATATCCGTGAACTTTTGCATTGATTCGTTCTTGATTGCGGTGGATTTTTCGATTTCATGCATTTTACTGATCCCTCCCTTAAATGACACCAGTGGCACTTTTCCGTTTCTCCGTATTGTCCTACCTAAGTGTACTGCTTCTCGACCAATAGCACAATGTTGACAATGTCAGTTGCACCTACACATCCAAACAGTATGCACTCTGTGCATAAATTCAGGCTCGTTCCGTTGTTTAAGCACAAATTGTGCATCAGCACATTCTAGACCACACCGACACCCCGTGCACTCTAGCCACCAGAGCACCCCGACATTCCGTGCACCCTGTCCACCAGAACACCCCGACACCCAGTACACCCTAGCCACCAGAACACCACGACACCCCGTCGCCCTGTCTACCAGAACACCCCGACACCCCGTGCACACTTGCCACCAAAACACCACGACACCCCATGCACCCTGACCACCAGAACACTCCGATACCTTGTGCACCCTGGCCACGACATCCCGTGCACCCTGGCTACCAGAACACCCCGACACCCCGTGCACCCTGACCACCAGAATACTCCGACATCTCGTGCACTCTGGCCACGACATCCCGTGCACCCTTGCCACCGAACACCCCGACACCCGTGCACCCTGGCCGCCAGAACACTCGCACATCCCGTGAACCCTGGACACCAGAACACCCCGACACACCGTACACCCTGGCCACCAGAACACCCCGACACACCGTACACCCTGGCCACCAGAACACCCCGACACTCCGTACACCCTGGCCACCAGAACACCCCGACACTCCGTACACCCTGGCCACCAGAACACCCCGACACACCTGGCCACCAGAACACCCCGTACACCCTGGCCACCAGAACACCCAGACACACCCCGACCAGAACACCCACACACCGTACACCCTGGCCACCAGAACCACACCTACACCCTGGCCACCAGAACACCCCGACACACCGTACACCCTGGCCACCAGAACACCCCGACACACCGTACACCCTGGCCACCAGAACACCCCGACACACCGTACACCCTGGCCACCAGAACACCCCGACACACCGTACACCCTGGCCACCAGAACACCCCGACACTCCGTACACCCTTGCCACCGAACACCCCGACACCCACCGCACCCTGGAACACCCCGACACCCGTGCACCCTGGCACCCCGGCACCCGTGCACGAACACCCGTCACCCTGCAACGAACATCCCCGTGAACCCTGGACACCAGAACACCCCGACACACCGTACACCCTGGCCACCAGAACACCCCGACACACCGTACACCCTGGCCACCAGAACACCCCGACACTCCGTACACCCTGGCCACCAGAACACCCCGACACTCCGTACACCCTGGCCACCAGAACACCCCGACACTCCGTACACCCTGGCCACCAGAACACCCCGACACACCGTACACCCTGGCCACCAGAACACCCCGACACACCGTACACCCTGGCCACCAGAACACCCCGACACACCGTACACCCTGGCCACCAGAACATCCCGGCACTCCGTACACCCTGGCCACCAGAACACCCAGACACACCGTACACCCTTACCACCAGAACACCCCGGCACCTCGCTTACCCAACGCTCCGTTCACACGACACATCGTTTATCGCAAGCCCAGGGTGCCCTGACACACTTCGCACCCCGACCGCCGTGTGTACCACATCGATCTACACTCACCACAGTATTAGGGCACCACCATCACCCAGTGTTCCCGAGGTGACCGAAGGCGGTGGAGAGACACACCACAATGTGTGACGGGTATGCTCACGTGCTTGTTGCGGACGCTGGCTCGTTGCAGTGACGCACGCGACGCCAAATCCCACTCTCCGTAATTGAGTTTCATTGCAGAGTGGACGGGCCGAGGACGCGGCTGGCGCCGCTGTCTTGGCGCTCCCAGCTCGCCAACAGCGACTCTGGCAACAGCTCCCGCTGACGAGAGACGCGCAATTGCCAGTTTCGAGGGGAGATGGGGTGGCCACGAGCGCCCGGCTGTCTCGTTACGATGAATGTCTACATTTCGCGAATTTTGAACTTGGAATTTCACGGTGGATTTATTTTCTCAGTACAGCATTGTTTCTGCTTTCACTACTTCGCGCGATGGCATAGGGTTATAGAGTTGGCCTGAGTTCTCTGGGAGGAATTGCTTTGCGTTGTTCCTGTTTTGTGTTGACTCGCGCAAGTATGCTTGCTTTCAACTGGGCGCTGCCAAATTATATGTGTCTATTCCCCATAACAAAATATCGTTATTGACGGAGTCGTCAAATGACACCACGCTGGATGTACACTTCCTCACATTTCCTGCAAAGCTTCGTCCGTCGGCAGTCCACGTCACCATGCAGCTTAATGTTATTGGTGATCGATGCGCCATAATTCTATCATAGCTCACCGCCCGCAGTAAGTACATCGCAGACACAGCTAATGGCTCACAACAGGTGCACTGCAGACACAGCTAATGGCTCACAACAGGTACACTGCAGACACAGCTAATGGCTCACAACAGGTACACTGCAGACACAGCTAATGGCTCACAGCAGGTACACTGCAGACACAGCTAATGGCTCACAGCAGGTACACTGCAGACACAGCTAATGGCTCACAACAGGTACAAAGCAGACACAGCTAATGAATCACAGCAGGTACACCGCAGAGTGCAGACACAGTTAATGGTTCACAGCAGGTACACCGCAGACACAGCTAATGGCTCACAGCAGGTGCACTGCAGGCACAGCTACTGGCTCACAGCATATACACTGGCAGACAGCTAATGGTACAAAACAGGTTGGTATGCGCATTGCCAAAGTATCGAACACCGAATAAGCCCTTTTAGGTGGCACTATAGCCCTCATAGTACCTCGGGGATAAATTCGCCACTGCACATATATTTTCGAAGATGGATCCTGGAGCCGCTTTGAAACAACTCTACGGAACACCGCGCACATGTCTTTAAGCAACGAAATGATTCATACCAAACAATGATTTGTCTAATAGCTTTAATGCCTCAGGTTAACGTCGGTCCAGGTCATAGAGATGTGGCACTAGATATTTATAGGGTGTGCCCAGGCGCGCACCCAGGATTTTTCCATGGGGGGGGCCCGGACCGAAAAGGGCACTTGGCCGGCTCCAAAAGGGCACTTTGCGGCCCGGGGCACACTGGGAGGTTTGCTGACCTGGGGGGAGGGGGGTGGCAAAGCAATTTGTTTTAAAATTGCTAGAAAAATGATTTTCTGGCCGGAATGTCCCAAATTTAGCCCAAAAATCACCTGCCTTATGATAAGGCAGGTGATTCTTGGGCTAAACTTGGGACTTTCCGGCCAAGAGGGCACTTTTCGGTCAAAAGGGCACTTTGGTCTCATGGGGGGGGCGGGCCCCCTGGGCCCCCCTCCGGTGCGCCACTGGGTGTGCCTATCAAACTATTACTCTGGGTAACAAACCTGACTGCTTCCCTGCAGCAAAATAACAGATTTGAGTCAATTATAATTATGCTGGAATTCCGCATCGTTGTTGGGGTACTAAGGTACTACATATATTTCTCCCTAAGCATTCGTAAAAAAATCGAAAGAGAGCGCCATGCAGCACTGGGAAGGTTGATTTATTGTGCTTTCAGCCCTTATGACACTGTTGAATGCGTATTCATAGTCAAGTGTGGATTGAGAAATTATGTCGAAAGCTTGGCGCTTTGCAAATTAACACTCAAGTTCAAATCTCTGAAAATGTGCATACGAATCCGAAATATTACATTGCTACACACAATTTCGTCCAGTTTTTCGGTTGCATGAAGCCAATTTTAGCGCGCATGCAATAAATGTGTCTCCCCTTACGAAAGCATTAATTATTGACCCATCCCATCTATTATTACAGTTCTCCTTCGCCAAGAGTCAATATTCTACATCAGAGCGAGGTATACGGCACTATGGCAACACAGCTGGGAGTGGTGCTTAAAAATAGCACAGGTCACACCACAGACACTGGGACACAGCACTGGGAGTTGTGTACCTGAGTACGCGGCGTATGGCACACTACAGTCACCGTTGGGAATGTAGTGTACCTCAGAATGCGACACATGACACACTACAGACACAGCTGAGAGTGTGGTGTACCTTAGTACACGGCGCATCACACACTACAGACACAGCTGGGAGTGTGGTGTACATTAGTGCACGGCGCATCACACACTACAGACACAGCTGGGAGTGTAGTGTACCTCAGTACACGACACATGGCATACTACAGTCACCGTTCGGAGTAGTGTACCTCAGTGCACGGCGTATCACACACTACCAACACAGCTGGAGGTGGCGTGCCTCAGTACACAGCGTATCACACACTACCAACACAGCTGGAGGTGGCGTGCCTCAGTACACGGCGTATCACACACTACCAACACAGCTGGAGGTGGCGTACCTCAGTACACGGCGTATCACACACTACCAACACAGCTGGAGGTGGCGTGCCTCAGTACACGGCGTATCACACACCACCAACACAGCTGGAGGTGGCGTGCCTCAGTACACGGCGTATCACACACCACCAACACAGCTGGAGGTGGCGTGCCTCAGTACACAGCGTATCACACACTACCAACACAGCTGGAGGTGGCGTGCCTCAGTACACGGCGTATCACACACCACCAACACAGCTGGAGGTGGCGTGCCTCAGTACACGGCGTATCACACACCACCAACACAGCTGGAGGTGGCGTGCCTCAGTACACAGCGTATCACACACTACCAACACAGCTGGAGGTGGCGTGCCTCAGTACACGGCGTATCACACACTACCAACACAGCTGGAGGTGGCGTACCTCAGTACACGGCGTATCACACACTACCAACACAGCTGGAGGTGGCGTACCTCAGTACACGGCGTATCACACACTACCATCACACTGGAGGTGGCGTGCCTCAGTTCACGGTCATCACACACTACTAACACAGCTGGGTGCGTACCCAGTACACGGTGTATCACACACTACCAACACAGCTGGAGGTGGCGTGCCTCAGTACACGGCGTATCACACACTACCAACACAGCTGGAGGTGGCGTGCCTCAGTACACGGCATCACACACTACCAACACAGCTGGAGGTGGCGCCTCAGTACACAGCGTATCACACACTACCAACACAGCTGGAGGTGGCGTACCCCAGTTCACGGTGCATCACACACTACCAACACAGCTGGAGGTGGCGTCGCCTCAGTACACGGCGTATCACACACTACCAACACAGCTGGAGGTGGCGTGCCTCAGTACACGGCGTATCACACACCACCAACACAGCTGGAGGTGGCGTGCCTCAGTACACGGCGTATCACACACTACCAACACAGCTGGAGGTGGCGTGCCTCAGTACACAGCGTATCACACACTACCAACACAGCTGGAGGTGGCGTACCCCAGTTCACGGTGCATCACACCTACTAACACAGCTGGAGGTGGCGTACCTCTGTATGCGGCGTATCACACACTACCAACACAGCTGGAGGTGGCGTGCCTCAGTACACAGCGTATCACACACTACCAACACAGCTGGAGGTGGCGTGCCTCAGTACACGGCGTATCACACACTACCAACACAGCTGGAGGTGGCGTACCTCAGTACACGGCGTATCACACACTACCAACACAGCTGGAGGTGGCGTGCCTCAGTTCACGGTGCATCACACACTACTAACACAGCTGGAGGTGGCGTACCTCAGTACACGGTGTATCACACACTACCAACACAGCTGGAGGTGGCGTACCCCAGTTCACGGTGCATCACACACTACTAACACAGCTGGAGGTGGCGTACCTCTGTATGCGGCGTATCACACACTACCAACACAACTGGAGGTGGCGTGCCTCTGTATGCGGCGTATCACAAATAACCAACACAGCTGGAGGTGGCGTACCTCTGTATGCGGCGTATCGCACACTACCAACACAGCTGGAGGTGGCGTACCCCAGTGCACGGTACATCACACACTACTAACACAGCTGGAGGTGGCGTGCCTCAGTACACGGCGTATCACACACTACCAACACAGCTGGAGGTGGCGTACCTCAGTACACGGCGTATCACACACCACCAACACAGCTGGAGGTGGCGTACCTCAGCACACGGCGTATCACACACCACCAACACAGCTGGAGGTGGTGTACCTCAGTACGCGGCACAAAGCACACTGCACGGCGGACCACTGTTTGCCGGGCTGGTGAGCCACACCCGATCCGACCATGAGCTGATCTTCGATTAGAGGCACAGAATGCTGGTGCCGGCCGCAGTGACGAGTTCTCGCTGAATGGTGGGACCTCCATGGCCGGCACCTGTGTCCGGCGTGACAACAGAAGCGTTCAGAGACACGGTACCGGTCTGGTGGACACAGCCCTGCGGCGGCAATGGCACTGGCTGGTGATTCTGCCGTGTCAACAGGCTGATGGCTCTCGAGACCTAGCTGGTCCTAAGAACTGAGATCAAATACTGCAACGTGAATTTTGGCATTGTAGCAAGTTACGTCAACCACCACATGACTTTTTTGTCCTGAATTTTTGCAGTTCTATGTTGCTTATTAGTCCCCGAAAGCCAGTGTATGGCATGTACATACATGTTGAGTTAGTTTACACTACATGCCATTGAACTGCGTCATTGAGAGTAAGATTGTGATATGATTAGCTTCCCACGACAAACTGGAGACTGCCCTCCCATGAAGTGATGTCCTCAAACCACTGCCATTAGCAATCTGAGACGCTCAGTGCTTGGAAGTGAATGTCTAACGCATCTTTGGATGAAACACCAAGTTGCAGGCCATCATAGTTGATCTCATAAATGACGTCATAAGAACAATTACAAGCGATGACTTTTACGATTTATGTGCCATGTTAATGCTCGTAATGCGTGTGACGTGCATCATTCATCAGAGCAACGGGCATCGTATGAGATCTTCCTCGGCAAATACATTCCTCCCATAAGCTCACTTCAGGTCACATTTGTTCAAAGGAGTAGCAGAAAGGGCATTGTATGATGCGACCAGGCCCTTGTCATCCCCATGCCTTCCTGCGTGTCGCCTCGAATGGTACAAATGACGTCATCTGGGGTACACCTTTAGGGCCGTTTTAATGGTTTGCTTTATATTAAAATCAAAATATTTTCAATTCAACTCACTTTCTAAATCTTCTAATATCGCGTCTGTGCTCTTAGAATCTTGTTCAGCTGTTATTTTATCAGTTTCAGTTAGGCTGCGAATTAGACGACCACCATCACGAAACGCAGCGTTTTAGGGGCACACTTTTCCTCAAATTCTTAGATGACGCAGCTGAGTCATAAATGGCGCAGTTGCTTACATAGCTCTCTTGTAGGTTTTATGTCGCATGTCACACCTTGTGTTCGCTGTCCCCGCGTTTTAGTTGAATTTTGTTTTATTGTGTTGTGTTGTGGTGTATCTTGTGTGTAGTTGCACTGTTAGCTGTAGCTTTTGCTGTCGTTAATTAGTGATAGAAATTTAGATGTGTTCCGTATTAGGTATCTAATATGCTGATGCCGCTTATCCGGTAAATTTGCAGTTTAAGGTAATTTCTGATTTCACAGAATTTCTTTTTCTAGTGCAATACTTGTGAATGTTCTCAACATGATGTGAACACTTATTTCCTCTGCAAATGCATACTTTTGAGTTGGGATGCGGCATACCATGCAAAAATGGGTTTGGAGTTGGGTAATATAGCATAAAAGGTAATGTTTCAAATCAATAAAAAATGATGTAACATAACCTAAACTAACCTAGCTTAGCAATATATGCCAGAGAGCAAATTATTTTTGTGAAAATGGAAAATTTCTGAGCAATTTTTTCTTAAAATGTTCAAATTCAGAAGAAAAAACTACCTTACCTAACCTACCCTGAACTGTTTTTGAACAAAACATTAAAATTAAATATAATTACAAGAAAAATCACCCACACCCCAAATTTTTGGTTCTAACTTCCAACAATACCCCAACCTTGCTGGACTTAACTAAACCTAACCCCCTTGTATGCTTCATGGAGGTATAATGTTTGTAAAACTTGTTAAGTGGTTGCCTTAAACTGTAATAATACTGCTTATCCTACATATTGTGATTGAGATAGAGAAGGTGGCCTAAAATTCAGAGTCAGTATCCTATGGTTTATTTTTCAAACATCTGGAAGAAGCATCTGGAAAGAAGAGAGCTTGTCAATCAGCATGCTTGAGGTTCCAAAAGATGGAAATACATGCAAGACTTAGTTGACAAAGTGAAAAAGAGCTGATGGAGTTCATCCAACCAACTCATTAATTTGGTTTAACCACTTTACCTCTGATGATTATGATCCTGGCTATCTGATGCAGCTAAAGCTGATGCTGCAATGGTACACCTGCCTCTTCCAAAACCTGGTGCCATTCCATGAATTAACCTGCCTACCAGATTTGTATGGTATGAAGTGTTGAATCATGCGTGTCTGTTGTCTGGAGCGTGACGGCCTTGCTGTCGTTGCTGGCTTCGTCGCCTACAAAATGAGGCGTGGCAATACAGCGCTTGGCTGTTCGACGTCTGAACACCCGAGGCGCTCCTGACAACTGTGTCGAGGCCTTGGCTCACCACCATCGGTTGCGGCCGGCTATACGTGCCACAGACCTGGTAGACGGTGGTGGTAGGCCAGTTGGATTCTTATTTCTGCTCCATCATGGGCCCAACCTGCACCGGCGAGGCCAGCATCGTGAGGCGCCTGGTAGGCGTCATCAGCAGCCGGCAGCCGAGGCTAGATGTCTGTGTGGCACGGAGGCTGACTCGAGTTGGGATGCATGTGCGCTATAATTCTGCTCGGCAGAGCGCAAAGAGGCGGGCATCTAGGCAGGTGCGCCAGCATGTCACCAGCTAGCGATAGGATGTCCAGCCCCACACTGCCGGTCATCTGTCACCGTTCCTGCTGTGTATCGTGTCGTGTCGCCCGGTTCTGCTCTTTTTCTCCATGTTTGCTGCTGCCGCCGTGACCGCCAGTTCGCGGACTGGCGGCGCCCCCTGTGCTGCCCGTCCTGGCGGAACTTGGCACTGCTTTCGTGTCACCCGATCCTGCAGCTTTGTTAGCGTGTTTTGCTGTTGCGACTGTAACCATTGACGGGTTGGCGGCGATCCCTGTACCGGCCCGTCCTGGCGGCACTTGACAATGCCCTTTATCGCCCGGTCCCGCTGTCCTGTTGGCGTGTTTTGCTGCTGCCGCTGTGACCAGGGGCAGACTAGCGGCGCAACCTATGCTGGCCCGTTCTGGCGGCACTTGGCACTGCTCTTGGCTCTGGCACTGCTATGTGGCAGGTGTGGCGTATGCCACTGCATTGTTGCTTGTATCTATCATTTGGCCCATGAGCATTGATTGGAAAGAACGACATGCAAAGTCCCTTTGCTCCACGAACTTTGATTGCGATCCTTCATTCATGCTCTGAACCGGAACTAGCACAGAAGCCGACTATATCGAATACGCGGACGCCTAGAAGTGTTTTGGAATGATCCAGATCTAGTCCTGAATGCATTGCTTGGGAATGCCACCAATGCATGCCTGACCGCTTTTGGGGCCCCATGTTTCCAGTCCGTTCGCCGAATGTAGCCTAACTAGAGTGCAATTTTACTTCCTTTTGGGAGGCGTCAGCCCACTTTTAGACTGACGTGAGCGCATCTTGCCCCCAATAATTTCATATTTTAGCATGTGGCGCTTATGGGGCCTCTCGACTGAAGGTCTTCCTGTTACCTCCAGGCATTGCGTCCCAGAAATCATTTTCTGGAAGTTCCACCACTGTTGCTGAGCTGGCACGGAGGCTTACAGATGTCCAAATGAAGAGGAATGTCTGCCTCTCACGTGCTCCCTATGTTACTATCGATCTGAAAAACAATTGTCACCTACCCTGACCTCTAAATCAGGGGCGTTGCCGCATATAGAGGGGGATTAAAAGGTGTTTCGGTCAATTACTTTTGGAATGCAACGCCATAAGCACAACGCTAAATTTGATACAGATTGTGGGACTTGCCCCCCCCCCCCACACGGTTCCATCATGGCGACGACCACGCTTCAGATACGTCCTTGCTGCATCTCTCCGCGGTAAGATGTTAATTCTCTGCCGTATTTGACTTGTCCTACCTCTCTTTGCACGCTCTTTCGGGTATAATATGCGTATGAAAGGTATTGGAGATCCCTTCCGGGACTATGACGCTCTAAGTTTTGCACCTACACCTCTTGAACCCTCGTTTTCGCCCCCGTAGTGTATACGTTGCGTATCTCCGAAGCGTGTAAGCGGCTGGCCCATGTTAAGTGTGTACCCCTGACGACGTCATTTAAGGACCTGCGCAAAAAGCTGCGCAGTAGGGATGACGCCACCTGGTATATATCGCCTTGGATGCGACTGATCAATTTTTATCCGTGGAATAAGCATTACTTGGGTGGGTAACTCCTGTGATGCCGATGGCAGCCATTCTGAACGTAACATAGGGATGCATGGACGAATATATGCGAAAAACAACATTTTATTTGTCACTAGTAGATCGAGATAACGCTACCACGCTACCACTGGCAGCGTGTGACCGTCGGCAGCCGGCGCGGGCAGGGCCCACCCGTCTCTGTCCCTCGTCCAGTCCTTCGTCCTTCGTCCCTCGTCCCTCGTCCGGCCCAAGTGTCACCGGTGGCCGATCTCGCCTCAGCGAGAAATGCACCGACCGCACATTACGACCATTGCATGACGTTTGGCACCTTGGACACGGAAGCCGATTGTGGTAAGTCTCAGCCCGCTTCAGTGCAAAAAAAAGCAGGTCAGTGGTCGAGAGGAACACCTCGTGATGCCAACCGGAATCCGCTTCTGCAATGTCGCGCGAAGACGATGCCAGCGTCTGAAATGGGGCCATTAATGTTGTCATCGGATGCAGGGGTGTCGATTTTTGAAAAACATTGGGGGGGGGGCCGAAGTGCCAACGCACTAGACCCCCCCCCCCCCCCAAAAAAAAAAAAAAAAACTCATCGGATTTAGCCCACTATATTTTCAGATCTCAGAAATTCTGATTTTTTATTCGACTATGTGTATGTTTATGTTTATTCAGCATCCTCACCGACGGGGAAAATCGTCCAATAACTGGTGAAGTCACAAAATTAAAAGAGCAGTGCTCAGTACATTTCAACATAACAACTCTTGGTTGGTTATTGGTTCTACGACACGTCGACCGTTGTGTCATATAGCGTCGCCAATCTCTGACGCCGATTGGTCGCGGGCGAAGAGTAGCGACAGGTGAGAATCGAACTCACCAACATAACAACTCTGAGTAATAGCATGCGACTGCAGTGCCATATAGTGGGCTCGGATCTATCGTCATCGTCACCATCACTGTTACCCTCCTCCTCACTCCACACACCAACAAACACACACCGGCTTAAATAAAAATACTTCAGCGATCAGATGCAGGCTAAAACACACCGGCATTGATGAAGCATCACAGCACAGCAGACCTGAACGGTGATGACGATGGGTGAAAGTATTTCCTTGGTGCCTAACGTTAGGGAGGGGAATTTTTCCATTTAGTACGCCACTGCGGCTGCTCAACGTGTTTTTCTGCAGATTGCACGATCGAGAGTAGAAAGGCCCTTCGGATAATTTTATTTCGGGACCCATTCTTGATTTTCCGGTGCTCTGGTCGATTCGATGGAGTCTCCTTGTGGTTTTTGTGGTGAAGTCTATTTTATAAGCCTCCTGCAGGCTATTTTTGGAACCCGGTACGATTCTTCTGGCTCTCGGTGCGTTTTTTCCGGTGCCCAAACAGGTTTCTTTTCCGGCGTCCGACGACTTCTTATTTTGTGGATCCTTGACGCAATTTTTCCGTCCGCAAGGTGACATTCCGGGTATATATTGGTACTTGGGAAGCCAGCTGCAACTTGTGGGGCTCCGGCACGACGTTTTGGCCCCAGTGAGATTTTCAAGAGAAGCGGCGTGAATTTTTTTTGTCTAAGTGCTATTTCTTGGGACCCCGTCGTCACTTGTTGGGATCCCTTGCGGTGGCTACGACACGTTTGTGGGGGCCCAGCAAGTTTTGTGGGCTTTTGGAGCTATTGTTGAGATCCCAGATTGATTTTCCGTGTCCGGACTGCTTTTCATTCACTCGGCTTCAGTTGTTGGGTGATCTCAACGAGACTTTTAGAGCCCCGGGCATGGCGTGATTTCAGGGGCCCGTGATCAGTTCTTAGACCCCAGTCTCGGCGTGATTTTCAGGAGGTCCCGGCCCGACCGTTTGTGGCCCCCGTCCTGATTTTCTTGAATCCCGGCACGACTTGTTTGCGGCCCCAACGTGATTTTCAGGGGCCCAGGTGCAAACTTTTGAGGCCCCAGCGTCATTATCGGGGCCCCTGCGCTACGCTTGGGGGCCCCCAATGTGATTTTTTTCTGAGCCCCGGTAAGATTTTTGTGGACCAAGTGAAATTTTTAGGGAGCATAGCGCATTTTTTTCCTAAGCTCGGCGGATTCTTGGGGGCCCCACAACCTATCAGGAGGGGGGGGTGAGGCAACTTCCCACAATTCCCCCTCCCCATTCGGTATGTCACTGTGCCATGCAATGATGCAACATAAGAATCCAGGAATAGTTAATCTGTTTCATCACACATGTGATTTCAACTCCCCAGTTATCCAGACAGTTTGAGGAAAGTCAAACATCTGCTACATGGATCAGCAAGGATGGATTGTAAGGCAACATGGATACCATGGAATTCCGGTCACAGTAGTTATGCTGCAATACATACCTTCTTCAACACACTGCTTTGGAGATGGATGAGCTCCTGAAGTTTGGTCAGGGTTGGAGTTGGAGGTGGATGGAGCAACACTGTGAAGGACATAACATATGGTTCAAGAGACTTGTTTCCATTAACAATACAGGGGATGAAGTAACATTTTCATTGACTTCTATGGTTTTCATTGGCTTCATTGATTTCTATGGTGTCCTGAGTAAATAGGACAATCGAGATGGGTTTCTGTTATATGCATTGTAGAAGCAATGTTATAATGTAGCTTTTATACCCCAGTGAGAATGGTATGGATTCACTCATCAGTGAATTTGCAAACATACTGATATATCAGTTAACAACAATGCAGGGAGCTATTTGATCAACATGGTCTGTGCCCTAAAGCCCAAATAACTAAGTAACAATGCAGGGAATCTGCTGCATAACAGTTTGACCATAAATTAGCCATGATATATGGCATCATACTTCCCATGCTATTTACAATAGTGAGCTATATTTTGTGTGCAAACATCAGGACATTAGAAATGTTAATTAACGTTACACACATCAGTTCCTAACAAGTGTCAGCAATACATTTCCTTCATGTGCTTTAAACATGATTCAAGGAAGCACTGTCATCGATTTTAAACTTGCAAAAAGAGTGGGCCGCCTGGCATTTTGAGTGCTATTTGAGTGAATTTGCTGTCTTGTTAGTGAACTGACCACTTATTGAGATATAAGTACTTTAACTTTGCCTGCTTCCATCATGAAAATTTGTCATTTTCCAATACATCAGGAATCATCAGAATAACTTCTTGTCCACAAACCACAAATGCATTTCTATGAATTTCTCATATTTATTAACACAAATGATGTAGATCTGATCTGCAAATTTATAACTCAGAAAATGTTATCAGCACAGGATTCCATTCCTGAAAATATAGTACTTTCAACATGTTATTGTTCTTTGTGAAGCAATAAGTGCAATGCTCTCATGCAGCATGCAGATGGAGGTTCATCACGTGCACCAGGTAGCACAAAAACAGATATTATTGCACTCTAAGGTAACCACAAGACAGGTTTTACACCCATTTTACCTCCACGAATCATTTAAAGGAGCTAGGTTTTGCCTAGTTGCGTTCGGCTAGGCTTTTGTTGTAAGTTAGTAAATGAAAAAAGTCTTCAAAAACGGTTCAAGCTAGATTAGGTTATGTTAGACTTTTTAAGTTCAAAATGTTTTAGAAAAAAATGGAGGGAGGGGGGAAATTTCGCATAAAAACAATCATTTCTTGCATGGAAGTCTAGGCTAGGTTAGGTTAGGTTATGTTACATGTTTTTTTATCTGAACATTATTTTTCATCCTATATTACTCATATCAAAACCCCCTTTTTCATGTTATTTTTCCTCACAATTGAAAAGTGTGCATCTGCAGAGGAAATGAGCGGTTACATCATGTTCAATACATTAACAAACACTGCATTAAAAAAGAAATTCAAAGAAGTCAGGGAGTACCATGAACTGAAAAATTACCCAAAAAGCCAGGTATTATCACAGTTTAAGGTAACCACAAGACATGTTTTACACACATTTTACCTCCATAAAGCATACAAAGGGGTGAGGTTTGTCAGGTTAGGTTAGGCTTTTGTTGTAAGTTATAAAAAAATCATTTGTTGGTAAATAAGTTTTGTTGAGGATTTTTCTACAAAAAAATAATAAACGGTTCAGGCTAGCTTAGGTTCGATTTTTCAAGTTGAAAATATTTGAGAAAATGCCTCGAAAATTTAAATTAAAAACAATTAATTTCTTGTATGGGAAGTTGAGCTATGTTAGGTAAGGTTATCATACATCTTGAACATTATTTGCATGCTATATTTCCTTACTCCACACCATTTTTTTGGTGTTATTTTTTACTCCCAATTGAAAGGCATGCATTTGCAGAGGAAAGGACATTAAATTTGTGCTTTTATGTGTTTTATTAATATTATTTTATTTACATTTCCAATGCAATGTTTATGAATGTCACTAAGCTGATGGCACTACTCAGTTTCTGTGCAAATGCTTACTTTCCAGGTTGTGAGCAAAATAACATTACAAATGGGCTTTGAGTTAGGTAACATAGCAATTAAAAGAAATACATCAAAAATTCAACATAACCTAATGTAAGCTGAGCTGAGCCTAGGCTGACCTTGGAGAAAACAACTATAAAAACAAGATTGGAAAAATATATAGCAATTTATTTTCTTGAAATTTTACAAATGAAAAAACCTAACCCAACCTAATCTAACCAGAATTATTGTGCTTTAATGTGGTAACAAGGCAAGTTATTACACATTTGCCTCCATAAAGCAAACAAATGGGCTATGTTTGGTGATGTTAGATTAGTTTAAGTGTTTTAGGTTCGACATTTTTTGCAAAAATTGTTCCAAAATTTGAAAGAAATAGATCTTTTTTCTGTAAAAGCAGCTTATGTTAGATTAGGTTAAGTTGGGTTACATTTTTTTATTGTAAAAAAATACATTGCTTGAAATTTTTACAACTTGATGTTTTGGTTTTGTTTTTCTCCAAGGGGAGGTTAAGCTAGGTTAGGTTAGGTTAGGTTATGTTGCATTTTTGTATTAAAAAAAATACTTTACCCTATGTCACCTAATTCAAAGCTTTTTGTTGGTGTTATTTTGCTCACAACCTGAAATGTAGGCATTTGTATAGAAAATGAGTGGTCCAATCATCTGAGTCACATTCATAAACATTGCATTGAAATGATACATTCTACGAATTCATAAAACACCTTAAAACACAAATTCACCAAAATGAGCAGTAACATCATGTTCATCACATTCCTAAACATTGCATGGAAAAAATAATCAGAAATTACCTTAAGCTGTAAATTTACCAAAAGGTGTGCCAACCCCTGGACGGAAATGCAACACTAGGTGCCCCAATCCTGGGCAGAAAGGGCATTAAGAGCAGCGGAATGAAAATATTAATAAAAGTAAACTAAAAACAGCTCTTCTTGAAGACAAACGTGGTAGTTATGTGATATTAACATGGAAACCCTGAGCACAAATCAGAAAAAAGCATGGACTGGACTTTTTCAAGCTTACCTGCCAACTTCTTCAACTACTGTTCCTTTGGGAATTAAATATCAGCAAGCTATTTATTCACTATTTAAAATCACACCAATCCGCAGATACATCAGAATGTGCGAAGTACAAAAACGAATCAGTACGACGTCACATAAGATTGGCCTCCGGATTAAACACTGCGCGCAATTGCACCACAAATGTTTTACCTCCGTCACATTTGTCACCGTGACCACCAATTTAGACTTTAGGCGCTGGAATTTCTGTAACTGGAATTTTTTCTTTGGATGTTACGATGTTGGATGTTCTGAGTAACGCCCATCACGATGTGTGACATTTAATACGCGCTAGTGTCTATCGATACAAATCGACGCCCCTGCTTTGGAGGAAAAAAAAGAAACAAAAATTAAGCAATATATATTCTGAAAATTGTCTAACTTGAACAACCGAAACCAACTTACCCGACCCTAACGTCAGCTGCTTTTGAAGGAAAATTTCCGATTTTATTTTATTTTTGAAAATGATTGAACAATTTTTCCAAGGTAAACAACTAAGCTAGCCTAACCTAGCCAAATCGGTATTATTGTGCTTTAAGGTGGTAACAAGACAAGTTTTTACACACATTTGCCTCCATATAGCAAGCAAATGGGTTAGGTTCGGTTAAGTTAGGTTAGTTTAGGCTTTTGAAGTTGGAAAACTTTTTTAAAAATCCAAAAAAGTTTCCCCCCAAAATTGCAAAGTATTTGGTAACATTGCGGTCTAAGGTGTTCTTTTTTTCCTTTAAGACAAAAACATATGCAGAATACCATGTTTATGAAGGTGACTAAGATGATTGGACCCACTTATTTTCTGTGCTTACTTTTCAGGTTGTGAGTAAAATAATGCCGAAAAGGCTTTGAGTTCGGTTACATCGCATAAACAAATGTTTTTTTTTCATGCAACAAAACCTAACCTAGCCTATCCTAACCTATCTTTTGAGAACAAAAATTAAACTAAATTAAAATTTCGCTTAATTTATTTTCTGAAAATTCTCAACCTTAAAAAAGAAACCTAACCAAGCCTAACCTAACCTAAGCTGATTTTGAAGAAAAAATTATATTTTTTTGTGAACATGGTTGTAATTTTTTTTCGGAAGCTTTCGGGTATTATTGTGCTTTAAGGTGGGAACAAGAAAAGTTGTATGGGCGCTGTATGACCAACGCAGTCAATGCGCCCGTAAACCCAAATAACCAACCAACCAACCCAGAAAGATGTAAGCTGTACTTCCACAGTGGAGGGAATTCCAGCTATTTTGTTTGTTTTTGCACACAATTTTACATTTTTCAGCAAAAGGTGGAGAGTCAGTCCACTATCTAATCCAAATCTGCTTCTAGTCAGTACAAAATGTGCTGGTTAACATCAATGTTTCTACTTAGCATGGTGTTTTTCATTTTTTCCTTTAGCTTTCTTATCAGCATAAAATAGCATAGGTTATTGCGGGGGGCCCAAATCAAGATGGGGGGCAAGATCAACATTGGTGGGGCCATAGCCCCCACAAAAGGATACAAATCGACGCCCCTGCATACATGCATGATTTTGCACTTATCAAAATTTTTTGGACCACTTCACAAGCTCTTCTAAGTTTTTCTGCAGCATGTACCTAGGTGCCTAGGTACCAGGTAAATATCAAGCTGATAGTGTGATGAGTGGGCTGTTGAGGTTAATTATAGTTTGTATATCCACACTCTCAATGATAACTGATTGTTGTTCACGGGACTGGATTGTATGCAAGTTTGACAATGACAATTGGTTTTTGTGCACACCATTTTGAATTTTGTAGCAAAAGGTGGAGAGTCAGTCCACTATCTAACCCAAATCTGTTTTTTTTTCATTACAAAATGTGCTGGTTAACATCAACTACATTTTATATGTACCTAGCATGGTGTTTTTCTTCTTTTTTCCTTCAACTTTTTTATGAGCATACAAATAGCATATGTTATTGGGGGGGCAAAATCAACATTGGGGGGGGGGCAAGATCAACATTGGTGGGGCCCTGGCCCCCACAAAAGGATACAAATCGACGCCCCTGCCATCTAGACATTAGGGGGATGTCCCCATCCTAGCCCCGCCTTCAGCGCCTAAAATATCACACAAACTATAACGTAAAATTCCTTTTACGTAAACGTCCACATGCCTGCACCTTGATCGCAAACACCCGCTTTTATAGTCAGACATGTAACGTACTCGCTTCAAAGGTGGCGCAAATGACCTGTGTGGTCCGGTACGCCTGAAAAAGTCACTCCCCCACCCATGTGCAGTGAAATTGAAACTTGCCTGACGCTACCAATTTCTGCAATATACGAATGAAAACCTGTGACGTCATCAAGGTATGAATGCGAACTTTGGTATACCTTTTAAAATAATGGTATTTTTGCGGCGTTTAATAATGGTGTTTTTGCGGCGTACGAGACATTGGTCTTGTCAAGGCTATTTCTTGTATAGCATTGGTCGTGTATGACTGTAAGGTTTGCTTACAAGTCATGTGAGCCATAGCTTTCTTTTTTTTTTAAATTCTTTTAGGAATACCAATTATAATGCAGTGGCCATGCAGCTTTTTGTTGACTTTTCTCTGTCATGGTATCATAAGCTGGCAGATTTGCCCACGCATGGCTCTCGTTTTTCCCCATATCAATATTGAATGCATGCATTGTCATTGGGCATTTAGGTAGGTACCTAGGTAAATATTAAGCTGATGGTGTGATAGGTGGGCTGCTGAAGATAATTATAGTTTGCATATCCACAATCCCAAGGATGATTGTCATTGTTGTTCACTGGACAATGCAGGTTTGACAATGACTGGAAATTAAGAATGGATTTTTTCCTGTTTAAGCTTATATGCGTGTGGTTTTGCCATTGGTGGTGTGTACAAACATCAGTATGACAATCCAATTGTTGTTTTGTGGCTTAACATTTTTGAAAAAGACAATGGTTTAAAATGCATCATCAGCGAATCTTAACATTTTATGCCGTAAGTTTTCCTTGCACAGTGGAGGGAAATCTAGCTATTTTGTTTTTTTGCACATAATTTTGAATTGTGTAGCAAAAGTTGGATACTCAGTCCACTATCTAATCCAAATCTGTTCTTTTTCAGTACAAAATGTGCTGGTTAACATCAACTAAGTTTTCTATGTAACTAACACAGTGTTTTTCTTCTTTATTTCCTTTAGCTTTTTATCAGCATAAAAATAGCATGTGTTATTGGGGGGGCCAAATCAACATTGGGGGGCCAAGATCAGCATTGGGGGGGGGGGGGCATGGCCCCCGCAAAAGGATACAAATCGACGCCCCTGATCGGATGCCATACATTGCCAAGACGAGGAGCAGCTCTTCATCCTCCGAGTGATCAGCTTCCCCGCCTCGAATTACCCGCACCTGTTTGGCTGGGATGAATTGATCACCGATCTTCTCTTGTCTTGGCTTGCTTGGCTTATCGACGGAAAGTTCCGGACAGTCGTATGGATCCTACTCGAAATGCTTCCGGTGCATACCCAAGCAGTCAAGTGGGCAGTGAAATCCGTGAGACAGGCCCCAGTACTTATTATAGGCTAAGGGAACTGGACACGGCTTCCTCTGATCTGTCTGGCAAGGCCTCGTCTGCACCAGACGGAAGCATCGACAGCCGGTCCGCTGACGACGAACAGAACAACTTCGCGAGCGTTCTTCAGCGCAATGAGTGGCAAATCACAGGTCCACTAATATACGAAGGTCAATATTGTCTGGAGTTGTTTTGCCTGTCCGTTTCATCCTAGTGTGGGGTTGCTGCCGACGGATGAAATGAGATACAACATGGAAAGTACACTGGTTGGGATGTTTACTTCGCAATGTCTATTAAAAGTAACTACGACATAGGCAATCCAGCAATTGTTGAATCGAGATTAACCAAACCTTGAACCATATTGTGAAGATGAATGGCTTCAATAAAACCCCAATCGGGGTTAATTTCGTAGCTTTGGGCTGCAGCGTGTATGGGAAACATCAGCAGCTATTGACCTGAGCTTGGCGTTTCGATTGACGTCATCAGCCGCTTACGCTATTGATCTGGCCTTGGTGTTTGGATTGACATCTCTTCGGCCAGCTCTGGACATTTCGAGACCATGTGATGAGGGACTTGAGCAGAATAGTGCAAACATAAAAATAAATGTGATAGAATGGGACAGGATGAGTGGGTGCGGTATAAATTGATCTTGAATGTGAGAACAAACGCGAAAGCTAGTGAGAACAAAGGCTTAAATTACACTGTGGAGAAAATAAGTTAGCTGAATGAGGGGTGTGCACAGGCTGACTCAGTACTTTGTCAATAAAGAAATACGGCCCCCAAATTAGCATGGGCCATTTCGCGACTTTTGCACAGGGACAATGCAAACTTTTGGTTGAGAAGTTTGGTGGTGGAGGTGCACCTTTCCTGCTCCTCCTTTGTGGCACCTATGTGTGAAATGAAATCCTGATAGGCTAAGGCACACTCATATTAAACTATGTGATACCTACATGAGCGAAGCAAAGTATTTCATAAGGAAAGTTCACGTTGAAAGATAACACAGTAGATAGATAGCAGCAACTCTAACTTGGCTATGTACCTAGACGTTTGGTCGAATGGTGCAAGCAGAACTCTTTGCCGATGTTGATTTCTTTGCCGACATTGCTTTCTGATACATGCACACCAAATCGTGAAATGTATCTCTTATGTTCTCTTGGAATTACGTCGCGCATCACTCAGCAATAGCGGCGCCACTGACAATTCGCGGCGCCACTGACAATGGACGGCGCCACTGATAATTGGCGGCGCCACCGACAACTGGCGGCGGCCAACCACTGATAATTGACGGCGCCACTGACAACTGACGGTGCCAGTGACAACTGACGGCGCCAGTGACAACTGACGGTGCCAGTGACAACTGACGGCGCCAGTGACAACTGACGGTGCCAGTGACAACTGACGGTGCCAGTGACAACTGACGGCGCCAGTGACAACTGACGGCGCCAGTGACAATTGGCGGCGCCACTGACAACTGACTGGAGATCGTACTCCCTGCAATCTCCAGTCTGTTTGAAACATCATGAGAATTGTGGTGTTACTCGCACAGGCATTGCTATTTTCTGAAAATTAATAGGAAAAAATCATCCTGGACAAATATCACTGTCCGAAATCTAAGGCGGACAAACAGGAAAAAAGCAGCTGCATGCTCGTATTCTCAGAAGTGCTGCTGTTAAAATGTATGTGTTCGAAACGTTGGGAGAATAGGTACTGGTTTTGCTATACCTTCGACTTTAGAGGAAAATTGCAGGTCAGTCGAAGGGGAGACGGGGCGGGGAGATCACATCAAGATATTTTGATGCCCGAGTTCTGCTCAGTTTCTTCATAAAAACATGAATTCTTCGAATTTAAGTCACAATATTTTGTGGTTGGTGTAGCTTGCCGCTCTGTCCTCTCCCCTCCCCATTCCTCCACCGGAGGGGCGGGGAGACGCCTATGAGAATAGGCCTTTGGTAACCTCACAGTCCCCTTTAAGAACACGACTACGGGTACAGGAGTGTAGAAGTGATCTCGATCAAGGGTTATTTTGACTATAACTTTTTGCACAAACTTTTTGCAAACTGGTTGCACACACATTTGCGCGCAACCAGTTTGCACACGCATCCCCACGTGCTGCATGCTAAACTGCTTACAAAGTGTGTGATAGCTGTCCCTCTCTGCTGTGATAACTGCTGCCCCTCTCCCTGTTCTCACACCAGTGTAGGTACTGGTGCATACCGACCTCACGGCCACGTACCCATGGGTGTAACAACGGTCCAAAAATGGGGGGGGGGATAAACCGAATATTAGGCAAATTATTTCCAGTCAACGCCATGGGGTTAATGGTTCAGATCGGAGAAATTTGGGGAAGGGAGGGGGAAGCATTGCCCCGCATCCCTCTGTTCCTAGGCCCATACACGTATCTCACCTACAGAGCCACCCATTGACCCAGCTTCGTATGTAGCTACTTGTGGACCAAGCCCTAGTGTGGTCACCTTGACAGGCGTCGCCATGGTGGGAGACGGAGGAATGGATCTACCAATCCTTCGCGAAATTAACACTACGCCTATGACGCTTCGTGGAAAAAAAATCGGCATGAACCCATACGGTCCACATTCCGAAATTCTTGCCGCCGTCAAGCTGTTTTCCATGACCGAAAATCAAACTTAGGACAACTCTTTTCGTGCAAAATGCTCAGTGGCCGATCTAGGAGGTTATTAGATCATGCCCCCTCGTTTTACCCGAAGGGGTCATAAAGTCATAAAGTCATAAAGTGTTAAGGCTTAATAAGAGCCACAGGGGCACATCTGGGTTAAGCCTATCTAGAAAAGGTACTAGAAATGTACATACGCTCACCCCAATCAATCCCTTATCTCAAGTTCCTAGGGAGCTATATATCCCAGCTATCTAGCACCATTCACTTGCTATTGCATAACACACTCAACAATTGCAAACTCCTCCAATCATACCCATTGTGCTACCATAGCCAATCTCATCAGTATCACATCCCGTAGGAAGGTGCTGAATCCACTAAACAAAACGGATTACATTGAAAAGGCCAGGAAAATAACGGACGATTATCAGAGCATTCCTTCCCAACCAAACCCTACCAAACGTCTCGAAATCGAAACATCATCAAGAAAACCTTAGCAGGGAAGTTACATAAAGACACAGTGTTATCTCTCCTTCCTCATTCCAGCCGCACAGCGGAATTATACGGGCTCCCAAAAACCACAAACTAGAGGTTCCACTGCGCCCTATAGTGTCGGCGAGTGGTGACCCCCTAGACAAGTTATCTTGGTTCTTGAGTAAGACTCTCGTCCAGATACTAGCGTTGGTTCCCGCCCATCTGACAAACTCGGAGTCGTACCTGCAGAGGGTGAAAGAAACGTTTCCTACCAAACTTCCGGAAGGCAGTATTGTTTTCACCATGGACGTCAAACATTTATATGGCAAGCATTCCGATCAAGGAGGGAATAGATGCTGTGATTCGTCTAATCGAGGACAATTTGGATGATATTTGTCTTTTCGGGATTGGTATACAGGACTGTGTGAAATTACTAACACATATTTTCAGCAATAACCTCATACGTTTCGGTAACTCCGTGTACAAGCAGACAAAAGGAGTGGCTATGGGTAACTGATGTGCACCTCCTTTAGCGATTGCTTTTATACACCGCCTTGAGTCGATCTTCTTAGCTTCGTATGATTTGAAACCAGCTCTCTACATTAGGTATATAGACGATATTTTTGGTGTTTGGACACATGGCTTGGCCTCTCTGCTCGACTTCTTTGCAGAAATTAACCAACAACATTCCAGCATCAAGTTTACCTTGGAACACACTGGTCATAGCAGTTCGATTCCTTTCCTTGATACGTTGTTTGTAGTTCAGGCTGATGGGAGCTACACCACCGAACTGTACTTTAAACCAATGGCAGCCCCCATCATCTTGCACTATGATTCGGCCCACCCGAGGGCCACTAAAAAGGCCGTTCTAACATCCCAAATGAGAAGAGCAGCACGAGTCTCCTCCGATACTATTTCATGCGAGCGGAGCCTTGCGAAGATGACGACTATTTTCCTGGAGAACGGATACCCAGCACATCGGGTACACTCCGCCGCTCGTGCTGTTCACCGTCACAACAGTAGTAGGATAGGTGGGCAACGTCGGCATCGAGCGGGTAGCAATCCCAACTATGTGTACATGAGACTTCCTTTTGTCGATGACCAACTATGTCGACAGGTAAACGCAGCCATCCGCTCGTCTTATCTAAACCATGTTAGGGTAGCCTGGACTAGCGGACCTGCGCTGAAATCTTACCTGGTCCGCTCAGCCCTGGAAATGCCGCCATGCCCTGCTGGTAGGAGAACGTGCCACACCTGTATCAACGGGCTCAAAGGTAGATGCACACGGAAAAACGTAGTTTACAAAATAACGTGCAATCGCTGTCTTGGGACATTTTATGTCGGTGAAACCAAACGTAGCATCAGGGATAGGTACAATGAGCACTTGGGAGATGCCAGACTTCGGAGAGCATACACACCTTTAGGCGAACACATGATCTATAAACATTCTAACATGGAACACAGCGACACTAACACAAACTTCAAAGTAGAAATTCTAGCAACAGCCAGGGACAACGCTGATCTGAAGTTCCTCGAATCTCTACATATACGTAATCTACGGCCGCAACTAAACACGCAAACGACGTCTTGGTATATCACATAAAATTACATAAACATAAATTATATATAGTATGTATTACGCGTTCTATTGGATATATGTCTATATATGTGCGTGAGTGTATGCATCGATATGTATATGGACCATCGGCTCGGGCTTCCTAAGAGGATTCCTTCTTGACATAGTTTGTTTCTGGTTTGGAGTTTCTGTGGGTGTCTGCACCACTGAGGAGGCTTTTCTGCATTCCACGTGTCTTTTTGCACGCTTTTTCCAGCGTGTTTTTTTCTCAATTTTTTAAGCTTAAGCTTTTTCTTCACTTCCGACGATGACTCCTGGCCGAAACGTTGAGTAATAAAGTATAACCTTTATCGTTACTTTTTATATCAACTCAGCACCTCCTGGTATATTGAAGGTCGTATATTTTCTGTACACGCAATGTCTAAAACCCAGGAGCATCTAAGAGCCATTCTTCGTTGTATTAAACAATATTTCTAGATTGATCACAACTGTTTGCCACTCCTACTTATACGCTTCTCATTGTATGCTGGAAGTGTAGGAACCAATACGACATTGATTCCAAATTTTGCTAAAGGGAATTACAATGAGTTCAGGATCTTCCTGAATGAAATTCATTGGGAAGACTTAAACTATTTCAAGGTCAGGATAGGTTCATTCCCAATAGGCAAATTAGATTAACCAGGGTTAAGCACCCTTCATGGCTGACCAGGGAAGTAAAGCATTTACTGGAGTCAAAGAAACAGGCATTCAAGGAACTAAAATATGCTAACTCTGAGGTAAACCTCAAATCATATAAAATAGCTAGAAATAAAGTTAGGTGTGTTAGGGCATCTAAAAGACTGGCTGAAATCAAATTAGCTCGGGAATGTTCAGCAGGTAATGTTAAGAGATTCTTTAGTTTCTACAAATTTAAGGCTAAAAAGTGTAGTGTAGGACCACTGGAGGTAGATGGGGAATTAGTGGTTGATGATTGTGATATTGTGGAATCCCTAGTCAAGCAATTCTCATCAGTCTTTACTTAAGATAATTCTGGTAGAATAGAAACAACTGAATCTTGTGCCATGACAGGTGATAGGTTGGAGTATCTTACAATAACTACAGAAGCTGTGGAAAAGCAGTTGCAGAATATAAAACCTAATAAAGCTTCTGGACCAGATGATATATATGCTAGGGTCTTAGTAGAGTGTGCTAAAGCTTTAGCAGTTCCCCTAGGTATAATTTTCACGCGGTCTATGGAATATTCTGAAGTGCCTGAAGATTGGAGAAATGCAAATGTAGTACCAATTTTCAAAAAGGGAAGTATGAAGTGTATAGGGAACTACAGGCCAGTCAGTTTGACCTCAATAGTTTGCAAGGTACTAGACAATCTGGTTAAACAGAATGTTCAGATTCATTTTGATGGGCATAAGATTCAGTTGTTTCTATTCGACCAGAATTATCTTTAGTAAAGACTGATGAGAATTGCTTGCTTAGGGATTCCACAATACCCCAATCATCAACCACTAATTCCCCATCTACCTCCAGTGGTTCTACACTACACTTTTAGCCTTAAATTTGTAGAAGCTAAAGAATATCTTAGCATTACCTGCTGAACATCGTCGAGCTAATCTGATTTCAGCCAGTCTTTTAGATGCCCTAACACACCTCCTAACTTTATTTCTAGCTATTTTATATGATTTGAGGTTTACCTCAAATCCCAGGAGGGTTTGATCCCTCCTGGCCCCAGGAGACCGTTGGATACATTGTGTATCAGCATTGAGGTCGTGACCAAGTATTCACGAAATTCAGCTCTCCAGGAGACTCCCAGGCGACCGGTGAAGGCCCAGAGCCGGCTTGAAGGGCCCCAGCGCCGACAAACTGGGCCCCGGGCTCATGAGAGGGTTCCGGACCGATGAAGATGGCCCCCGAGGCTACGAAGAGTTCTCACGGGCAGACGCTGAAGACCCCGGACCGAACCAACGTGAAGGCCCAGGTCTAGGCCGATTGAGGGGTCCCGGATCGTTGGAAGGTCCCCTTGCTGAATGAGAGGGCCCGATCAGTAAAGAGGGCGCGTAAACCAACGACGAGGGGCCCTGAGCCGACGGAGAGGGCTACTGAGCATACGGAGAGGGCCCACAGCGGGAAAGGTGTCCCGAACCGATATGAAGGCTCCCGTGGCCCAGGGGCGCACACATGGTTTTCGCAACGGGCACACACATCATTGAAGGGCGTCTGGTAACCCGGGTTCCTTTTGAGTGATATAGGTCCCTTGGCTAGTCAGGAGCCTTCTCCGTTGGCTCAGTAGCCCTCTTTACTTGTCTGGGCCCTCGGGCATAGTTGTCTGCAACGAAACCAAACCCACGAAGACTTAACGTCAGCTTTAGTACAATGCTGCCTGAAATACAGCCCGGATATTTCCGTAACATAACTCTCTTTGCTACAAACTTATGATAGCGGCCAAAGCCAATTGCATGGGCACCCAAATTACGAACGCCCCTCCCCCTTTTGCCATATCCTGGATCCGCCACTGATAGTGTTGCGATTCCAGACCGCTGGATGGACGGACGGAAATGCTAATCTTTCATCAGGCCAATGTGCTGACACTTGTTAGTCTTGCGATGATGGCGCTGACATCTATGAACAAAGTAATCAACTAAAGTTTAGCAAAGTCGCCGATGCTGAGAGACTGTTAACAGCGCAGGCAGCGCCCCCGTGTGGTACGAGGTATTTTAATGTTTAGCCCTAATCGGTGCACAAGAAAATAAACACGACTCGTGCGCGTGCATGATTAAAGTCGTGGTCAATGGGTATGTTGTTATTTAGCTGACATTAGGCATATCACGCGAGCAGAGTGTCGAAGTCATCGTCGCGAAATTTGCTGAAATGCGAAAAGAAGCAAAAACGTAATTCGTTTAACGCCTTATTTGACCCATAGCACACCAAGATCACCTAAGCAATACGCATATCATATGCTCTGGGGCTGGACACTAAGGAGAAGCGTTAGTCATGCTGGCAAAGTTAATGCTCGCAGATCAGCCAATAAGGAAGGGTAGATGCAGTCCGAGCGGCGTCAAGGAACCTTTCGCAGCTTCTTCGCTATAGCACACTACGCACTGAAATAAATACTCACGACCTGGTATTGACCTTGTTAATTTCGGGCAACAGAACACCATGCAACGTGAATGCGGCATAAACTTTGCATTTGTTTTCCGTTCCGTTGACGTCGTTTTCCGCATGGACGGCTCCTATGTAGGTATGCAGGGCTACATTTCCGCATGGATGGCTCCTATGTAGGTATGCAGGGCTACATTTCCGCATGGATGGCTCCTATGTAGGTATGCAGGGCTACATTTCCGCATGGACGGCTTCTATGTAGGTATGCAGGGCTACATTTCCGCATGGATGGCTCCTATGTAAGTATGCAGGGCTACATTTCCGCATGGACGGCTCCTATGTAGGTATGCAGGGCTACATTTCCGCATGGACGGCTCCTATGTAGGTATGCAGGGCTACATTTCCGCATGGATGCCTCCTATGTAGGTATGCAGGGCTACATTTCCGCATGGATGGCTCCTATGTAGGTATGCAGGGCTACATTTCCGCATGGATGGCTCCTATGTAGGTATGCAGGGCTACATTTCCGCATGGATGCCTCCTATGTAAGTATGCAGGGCTACATTTCCGCATGGATGGCTCCTATGTAGGTATGCAGGGCTACATTTCCGCATGGATGGCTCCTATGTAGGTATGCAGGGCTACATTTCCGCATGGATGGCTCCTATGTAGGTATGCAGGGCTACATTTCCGCATGGACGGCTCCTATGTAGGTATGCAGGGCTACATTTCCGCATGGACGGCTCCTATGTAGGTATGCAGGGCTACATCTCCGCATGGACGGCTCCTATGTAGGTATGCAGGGCTACATTCATGCGAGGCAGACACAGCTTCGCTTAGTTTGTTTCGTTCTGATTTTTGGTTCATCGCAGCAGAGACTTGGCTTCTGTTTGGTTTATGATGATTTGCGGAAGACACCATGCGACAGGGATATTCGGCTCTCCTGCACACGGCTTGCTGTGGCCGGCGGTCTGTAGCTGGGCGCGGGCGACGAGAGGATAAATAACGTGGTGTTGTAGCGCCCCTCTGAGTACATAACACCAGCAATATGTTTCTTCTATAGATCAACGTTAAATGTACGGTTGGCCAGCAACATACGTATTTGCATATTGAGGACAATGCAATCAGATTTATGCGAGTAATGGAGTACGCTGGTAACAATGGCTTTTTTATTACCAGGAGTCCCACCAGAATTTCCGGAGTGGATGGGGCAAACTTCCATGCTGGATTCCTCAGGATTCTGGGCTCATCATCGTCGGGACCCCCCTTCCTCGTTCCCCTCCATTTTTTAATCCCACCTAAGTCCAACTCTCACATAGAGGAGCAAGTCACCAGGATTGCCGGTCTCAAGTAGGCACGAGTACGGCCACGAGCATCACCACGGGGAGCCACGGGCCTAGATACCTAGAGTGAAGGAGATCGTCCCCCTCTATGGAATCAGTTATTTGTACCTTTCGTATGGCGAGTTCATGTCGCAATAGCATGGCCTCGGCTCGGCTGCCGAAGCGGTGGCCATCACCTATCACAAGCCTCTCACAGCCAGGGGCGTTATCGGGAGTGGGCAGGTAGGCCCTTTGAAGAGGTCAGAGAGCAATCAACGGTGACTCAGCCTAGTGTGTGCAACTGGAGATCTGGGCCCTCTTCCCACTGGAGAGGTCAAAGGCTTCAGTGGGATATACATAGACCTTCAGCTGAAGATTTGAAGTCATCAGCTGTAGTCGCGAGCCATCAGCGCTCAATCTAAAGCTCTTATATGGAAGTACGGGCCCTCAGCGGACGTCTGGAAGCCCTCAACTGAAGCTACGCGTCGTCTGGAAGTCAGGCTTATTAGCCGGAGCCCTGGATCCCCTCCACTGGATATTTGGGGCCCCTTGGTGAAGATGAGGGCCCTTCAGCCGAAGCAATGGGTCGTTCAGCTTGATGCCCGGAACTGGATGTCTGGGGCTCTCTAGCATAGGTCAGGGACCTCCCCATAGCTTGGACTCCCTCTAGGTTTTTGGGAACGTTTGCCTGCAATTAGAAATATCTGAAGACTTGACCTTGTCCGCGCGTCCGGAGCTAGTGGCGATGGGCCCATGTGCCTTAGGCACCTGGGTCCCCTCCACAAAAGTTGGTGGGACGAGATACACTACGTCCCACCCATTCGAAAGGGGGATGGAACGCGTCCCGCCCGTCCCCTCCCCTACCCTGTGGCGGGGCCATGCTTATGGCCCCTGCTCAGTGCTGAATGAACAAGAATTATGGTAGTTGGACGGAATAAGGAAATTTGACGCCTATGCCATAAATAACTACATATTATTTCGTTTGCACTGTTTTGCCATTTTTGCGATCGGGTATGGTTTCATCCTTTTTAGAAAGTCAAAGATCTCATTCCGATGTGGCCAATCGTTTCAAATGCTATAATACAGCCACGCTCGAGAATATAACCGGAACAGCAATTGAGATATTTTCGACATCACAACATTTGTATTAGCTTAGAATAGCTTAGAACCCATGTGTAGATTAACTGTCTGCTTGCCTCGTTATACCCTAATTGTTCGTTGGTTTGCGGTTCGTCCTCAGTTAGACCTTTGAAGCTGCTTTTGCAGCAATTCCGGTTAACGAACCACAAACTTATTTCGGTGAGAGCGCAATGTTTTCTTTTGTACGGACTGTGTCTCCACCCTAATTTTGAGATGGCTTCCCGTTTGTTTTAATTTGGTAATACTAACGCCATTGTAGGAATGCGCAAGAATACACCTAGTATTCAGTTAATGTTTGGATTGCTGTATAGGTTTGCAAAATAATTAGTAGGACCTTAATCATGGGTTTGTTCTCCGCGTTGTTTTTAAACTTCGTTCCGGGTCTGTTACCACCTAGTTAACCACCCTTAGTTTTTGTTCTGAGGGAACACAAGGGTTTCCATTGTTCCAATGTTGTACTGAAGTGATTACCAGGTCAGGTCCATTGGTGATTAGTGCGAGTAGACGGGAGCAAGGCTTACGGCTAGAAGCTCATGAAGAAATCAAATCCTACCTACGCGTATATATCAAAGACGTCTCAAACTACCCCGACCAAAAGGGGACTCGAAAAGGCGTGTAAGCAGCTTTCCAGAAGAGCGCTGGCCGCTACGCAGAATATCGAGGTGGTGATGAGCGATGAAAGCTACTTCCATACTCTGGAAGTGAGATGTCCTCCAACCATGGGTACCATGTGGACACTCGTGGAGACGTCCGCAAGAGGTAAAACACCAAGTGTCCGGGTTCGCTCCTTCTCGCGCCCCCTGGATCCATCTCTCATGTGGGACATTGGTCCTCAATATGTATTTTTACTGAGCGCTACACATAGGGCAGCTGCAATGGAAGAATAAACCTGCAAAACCCACTCTCACCAATATTTAATTCCGCGTCAAATCTGTGGCCAAATACCAAGGGTTGTAAACGTCAATGGCACGAGGTAGGGGAGGGGAACTGTTGTACCCGCCACCGATACATCTGTGACTGCGCCCACCCCTCCCGACACCGGCCGGGCAGGGGCACTGACCTGACGACTTGCCCATCGTTTCCTCATCAGTCTGGCGGGTGGGGGGAAGGTGGTGGTGGTGGTGGTGGGGGGGGGCTGTGTGGCAACTCCGCCGACAGCAGCGTCGTCGATTGGCGGCGCGTGCAGACACTAAAACGCCGCGTGGCTGCCGCACGTCGGCGACGACGCCGCAGCTGGTGCCGACGAGCGGCGGCTCGGACACCCGAGCCTGGCGCCGGCTGCCTCGGTGCAGAGCCGGCGGCTATTTCCGGGCTGACGGCCGGCCGGCGGGCATTGTCGGCGCCGCTGGGGATGATGGCCGGCGGGCATTGTCGGCGCCGCTGGGGCTGATGGCCGGCGGGCATTGTCGGCGCCGCTGGGGCTGATGGCCGGCGGGCATTGTCGGCGCCGCTGGGGCTGATGGCCGGAGACGGTGCCGTCCGGTGGCGGGCATGCCGCCCACCGGCCAATCCAGCCATGGACGGCATGACACCTTCTCCAGGGTGATCGATTCTTAAAATGTCAGAAATAAGGACACATATTTACAAGTCTTCAGACGTTAACACGCGCACTGGAGGGGGGGCGAAATCCGCCCACCCCTCCGGTTTTTCGTACATAACTGCAGATTTTACCGGTCGATATATGCGATTTTCTGCGTACCTGCTTAGAAATGACCGGCGCGTCGTTTAAAGTACGAAAAAATGAAATCGGCCGCAACATTTTCAAGTTAGGGGCCCTGAAATTTAAAAAAATTCCTAGCGCCAGATCACAAAAATCGGCGCCGATGCGCTTCCCGTATATTCGCAAAAGGGAAGTGTTCTTGGCAACACTAGCGACTTGTTTGATGTATATTTATATCCTATATAGCTTCAAGGTCATGTTAGGTCACCGAGGTCAAGTCAGGTCAAGTTCATGACAGGTTAATGGAACCAAACTTGATCAACTGGAATATTGTCATAAATGCACTACTGTTTGTCATTTGTACTGATTGCCATTGCGATTCCATACTTTATTCATGTACTTCACTCCTTTCTTCACGAAGCCGATTGCGCCGAGCTGCCCGACGGAGCAGTCGGGCGGGCGGCCCGGTTCCGGTAACTGGAACAGGTAACTGACCTGATAAAGTGTTACTATATAGGTGACCTGAGGTCAAATGTTGGGTTTAGCATTGCATCATCTGCATTGCATCATTAGTAATGTCCAAAACATCATTGATGCCCATTTTGGAGCATTTAAATACCATCACAGCGATCTATAACAATGACAAGCCAAGCCACGCAAAACAAGGAAATTTTGACAAATGTGACCTCATTTGACCTTGAAGATATTGACCTAAGGTCATGAAATTAGCACACAATAGAGTTCACTACCGTACCATCCACGCTGCGAATTTCGTTTCTCCAGCTTTAATAGGAGCCGAGATCTTAGGGGGGTGGCGGAATCCGCCCCCCCTCCAGTGCGCGTAATTTTCAGAGGCCCTCCAGGGCGCGTGTTAACTAAAGAATGTTATATTTAAAGCAGTCTTTGCATCCATATATGTATAAATCCGTAAATGCTATGCATAGGGAGGCTTTGGATTTGTCTGCTCCAGAAAAGTTTAAAATGAGCGTCCTGATCCACCAGGGGTGGATTCAGAAGCCCGGCTGGGGGGGGGAGGGGGGCAGTTTTAAATGACTCCGGTTTCGAAAAATTAATCACATTTGAGCAGGCAACATCAGTCGGGTCTGTTTAAATACTATTTATCTTATAACATGTTCGTAGATTTCGCGAAGATGCCGTTCTATTTAGTGCACGTTTTCGGCACAAATCGACCTGTTGGGGGAGGGGTGCCATGATCCCGTTTCCACCCCTGGATCTACTCCTGTACTCCACTATCGCTGCATTCTAGGTTGTCGTCCAATCTATGATGGATCGAGCAGCGATGCCGCCTGTGATGCGCTGCTAATGAGACTGATGCGTAGTCAAAGGTGAGCTGAACACGTGTATATATGGAGCAGGATGCACTCTTTCGAACGGCATGCTTATTTTTGCAAACTTGGTTTCGTTACCACACAATTTGCTTACCCCAGCCACCCAGAGTGGCAGCAAGATTATTGCCGGGTTATCCCAATTCATTTTCTCAGTAATACACCAGTTACTATTGTCGTTAATGTCAGGCTTGAGAAGTGTTTCCACTACTACATCACTATGCTTACGTATTGCTATTGAGCATGATATATGAACACGTGGACATTAAAAAGTAGCGGCCTTATTGACGGGGCATATCGATTATCACCCGAGGCTGTTGCTCTGCAACAGGTTGAAATCTTCGGATGGCCTCTGTCATATTGATTTATGATGACACACACACACACACACACACACACGCACACACACGCACACAGACACACACACACACCGTTGAAGCATCCATGCCCGTTGATCTGGTAAATGGTCTCAGTTCGTGCAAATTGGTTGGCCATCGTCCCCGATAGTTCTCAAAAGTACGGCATTGAAGTCGGTTCTGCTTTGGTCCAATATATACTTCCAAAATGCCGATCGCACTGAGCTTCATACGTTCGATTTCGTGTGGGCGGAGCATTCTGGGATGACCTTGGTCCTGGAAAGTGTATTCCACTGTCCCCAGGGGGCGTTATTTATATACCGCCTGCGCAGACCTCTCCTCCGGTCTGCGCGCCTGGTCCCCTCGCGCCGGTTAAGCGGTCGGAAGGTGCCGCGTTCCATGGTGAGTGTGGAGGTCTGTCGGATCAGGGGGGGGATGAACCGTCGCGCCGCCAAGCGGTAAAACCGTGAACAAGCCTAGAGGGCAGAATGCATTGAGGGTTATGTCGAAAAACCACGGTAAGCCCAACACCTCACGAAATATTTGGGGTAGCGCAGAACTACCACTAAGAGCACGAGTGTCACTTTGTATACTTTATGGGAGCCACCCCACCCCCCCTCCTCCCCAAATCAGACCGAAGCTCAAGCCGCTCAAGCCTCAAGCAAGACAGAAGAGTCCTTCCAGAACGCTTGAGTGCACAACCTTCCCCTCTCAACAGCTTTTCAATCCCTTCCTCGGAGGACGTATGCCACCAAAGAGGTCATTCACTCCCCCGTCCCCAATCAATTTTACCAAGTGACACCCATGACCTGGGGCTCACGAAAATTTCCCAAAGCCCAGCAGGAATCCCTATCATGGAGGCTAGCGACCCGCATAGAAAGCTCCTTGCAAATTAGAAGGCTCCTTGAGCAGGGCAGGCTCTGAGGTAAGGAAGCCCTTGAATAGAAGCAACCCATGCGGATTATGAGTTCCATTGGACGGAGATCGAAGACACCTGCAGATCCGTGGCCTTTTGCAGATGTGCGTAGCGGCGTTCGGCGAGCAAACTACCGCCAGTTAACTACCAACGCACCCAGACTGGGATTCGGCTTACGTCCGTCACAGGAATGTCGACATCTGATTTGTTTTTGGGGGGAGGGGGAGGGAACCCATACAATTATATACCTATAAAATGTCAGACAAAAATATAGCCTAACATTACATAGTGACATTGGAATGCCTACTTCATACTGATGTTGAATCGAAAGATTTTGCCCATTAGATATGGCTGATCATATGAGCGGTAAAAAATACAAGTGTTACTAGCAAGTTTCATTAAAAATTGCCTTCGACACTCCGCCACCAATCTAAGGCAGCATCTGAAGAACAGAGTTATGAAGCATGGACGTCAGGTAAGATTTGATCAGGAGCTCCGAAATATAATAGATATTTGAAGAGCTTTATTTAGGGAAATGAAAGCGTTGTGTTATATTTTTTAGCTAAAATAATATGTTGAGGTTGCAATTTTTTACAGTTTCAATTTACTGTAATTGTCCGTGAAATATAATTAAAGAGCACAAAATGCTGAATGTGCTCGGACAAACATTGCTGTTTTTATTAATGCAAATAATGCTAGCGTTAGCATTCACTGTCGAATCACTACTCTGGCTACAGTTGTTAGTCTGAAGGTCAGACCAATGTTATGCCAGCGTCTGGCGGACCCAAGGCCTATCGAGTCAGGTTGGACAATAACGCCAGCTGACTAGCCTCCAGAGCGGTCCGAAGCGTAAACAAGAATGACCTTGAAAGACTCCCATAGCCTTAGCACGGGATGCGTGAGGTGCAGTACTACAAAAATTAATAGAACTAAAACAAAAGGTGCTAGAGACTAGGAACTACCTGATTGTTGTTCAAAAGCGTTTTCTTGATATGGTCTTGAAATAAATACATGAAATTAGCTCTTATTTTACTTGAACTAGGCCGTCAAACACAACAATTATTTTCATGCCCTAGTCTATTCACACACATGGCATGCAACGGTGACCTTACAACCAATTTGTGGAGGAATTTGGAGCTACGTATGTATGTATGCATGCGCGAATAGTGAATATTCCAATAATATTATTATTACGTGGATTTTCTGTGTATGTGTGTGTGTGGGGGGGGGGGGGTATTCGGTGCATGTGGATTTTCCGTGTATCGTGATCCGTGTAGGTGCCAGCATAGCGGGGCGCTGGAACTGCTTTTAAAGGGGCTATACCGAGCGGTCCATATTGACTCCCGTTTGAAGTCGTAGTATCCCGGGGAGGGGGATGGAGATGTCCCCGGTTGCCGTTCCGCAAACCATGGTGAATGAATCGACGATTCATGACTGATGCCATAAGCATAGCGTATTCCTCTCTTAAATAACGAGTCCAAAATGAGTGCTTGCCTCATGACCAAACTAGATCACGCCACCCTTGCTCCCAAAGGGTAGAGGCTGCGAGAGGGCTATCATTCGATCCTTATCGACTCCCATGCTAAATATGGGCAGCCCAGGGTGTGTGTGTGTGGAGGGGGGAGGGGAGAGCTGCACAGGTCTCACTTTTTCTTCTCGTGCTTTCCCCTCGCACCGGTGACGCGCGTTTGGCTTATACCGATACATTTTGATCGAGAGGAACACGCATCGTGGAAGCAGGGGGTGTAGTTACGGTTTGTTTTAGTTCATAGTATACAAATTCAAATTAGTCAGACTTCAACCAATTTGGCTCTAGATGGTTGCCACTTCCCGAACGGAATGGGGTGGTGGAAGCACTTGTTGCTATATATATATATATATATATATATATATATATATATATATATATATATATATATATATACATATGTATATATGTATATGTATATAAACATCGCACTGGGGAAAAACCGTGTCGTCCGCATAGTCCACCATTATACGTATGCAGCGGTCCGTGCAGATACGCGGCTATATATATACAAGTAAGGCCGTGCAGATACGCGGCCTTACAAAACTCCGTCGGGTTTCTGGCGTCTTGACGGGGTCAGTTACAGAGAGCATGTCAGCCTTCTGCAAGCGCTCCTCAGCTGTTCTGCGCGCCGCGTCAGCTAGCGCAGTCTGCTGTAGAGTGCCAGGGGCTCAGTGCTGACACTTGGCCACCGCTCCTGCAGCAACTAGGCCAGGCCTTTGGTAACCCCAGGAGCCCGACTAAGCTTATTCATCGCCTGTTTAGGGGTCCGACGCACTACTCCTTTGCCAGCATGCAAGGCGCAAAACACGACCTCGAACTGATCGAGGCACTCCATCAACTGAGCGGACGGAATGTGGAGTGCACCGTGACTCAGCAGCCTGATCCATTCGGCGGCTACCAGCACCTCATCCTCTGCACTGTCGAGCAGATAGAGCCCGGTAATTGAGGTTCCTCTTTGCGCACTTGGCGCCGTGGTAGCCGGCGACATAGGCCATGTCATATCGAGCAGCCTGCTGCTCGCCCTCAGATAGCTGTCACGACCGTCTCCTGCACACCCAGCTGTTGCAGATAGACGATCTCCAGTCCACCGCCCAATTTTCCTCCGACAAGCTGTCCTCTCCAGGACCGAGACACAGCTGCTTCTGAAGCACCGCAGGTCACCTTCTGCGCTGCCGGTCGACGCCTCCCGGCTAGAACCGCTGGGCCGGTCGAGAGCCGAGCTCGGGAAATCGGCTAACGACCCGGCCTCCGGTCGCACCGGCGCCTGGCATGACACGGCCGGGGTGGCACCGATGCAGCAGTTCGACCGGTGACGGGCTGGTGTTATTTTTAGTGAAAACTTTGAACATGTTCACCATCTCCCTAGCGGCAGTGCCCTTTGCCACAATCAATGCACCCTGAAACTTGCTGAGCTCCTGCTGAAGTAGCTCCAACTGCTTCTTCATGTCATCCTGTGTTGGTGATGGACAGCTGGGAGTGGGACCATCATCAGCATCCTTAGGTTCAAGCAGAACATCATCATCAGGCTAGTGAACATAACTGTCTCCAGTGTGTTCTGCTGCTGGCTCAGGATTTCCAGAAGCACTGAAACATCAAAATAATATCGTCACAAAATACTAATGAACTAAACAGGGTCACACATAATGCACAGATAAGAAAATCAGATTGAACTGCTTTGGTGATTCATAATATTGTTGTAATGCAATTACTTTTAAGTTTGTTAATAACAGGCAGTCAAAACAAATCAAACATATGCCACAAAGGATTTCCATAAATGGCTGTGTGTGTGTGTGTGTGAGTTTGGCCAGCCTGCCACCGTGTGGTGATGTCGGCTGTTTCCGGTAGTGTGTAGATGAATGTGGTGGTGGGTTATGGCTCATGGAACGACGTAGGCTGGGCAAACATTGGAAACAAAATGCATTCCAAAATTTGGAGAAAAAGTTATTATACACTTCAAACAGGTAGGACTGATGCAGCCACTTCTGTTGCAGATACACTCTTCCTGTGACATATAAAACTGCAACAGGAATATTCCAGTTCTAGAGAAATGTACAATTTTATTTTTATTTGTATGCCAAATGGCACAAGATGATTCCACACCAACTCAGGCAGTCAAGTGCAACTCTACCTATGCCCTCATATTATATTGAACCTTTGTCCATGCACTACATGGGTGTTTTCATGTGTCCTCCATGAAAAATACGTGAAAACTTGAAAATGTAATCAGAAATTACACCAAACTGGAAATTCAGAAATGTCCACAAAGAGTGGTCAGATCATGTCCAGCACATTTATAAACATTGAGTAAAATATTTTTTTTTAATGAGAAACTACACCAAACTGGACATTCACAAATTTTCTTATTCAAGCTATTTTTTGCATTTCGTGCATGTATTTAATCTCCCCGGTGCAGGTTTTTGCCCTCCCTGTGCATTTGGATGCCTATTTTTTCACTGATGGTGGGCCTCATAGAGCTGTTTGCCATACTTTGCAATCTGGGTATACAGCATATGTATGGTGCATACCCACAGCCAACATATATGCCCATAGGCTTGTGGTGGAAATGGCATATGGTGGTTATGATCCGAGCATGAGGCCTAAAAATATATCCAAGGCTCCACCCCTGATTGTCCCACAGACCAGAGAGCTTTTTGCCATACTTTCGCAGTCTGGACCATGGCCACTTGTCATTTGTTAAAGCATAGGATTACATTAAAAAAGTTTTGGCTTAAAGTAACATTAAAAAGACAGGTGACATATAGGTGTGTAACTACTTGATGCATAACGAACAGGCAGGTGCCTATCTACCTCCCCATTCATGGTAAATAACCTAAAAGCAGCGGTATTATTGGAGATACCAAAGCAGCATACCTCACAGCTTCCATGCATGCATTGGCGATTCTCGGATTTTTCGGAAACCGGAAAAGCTACAACATGCTGTGCCAGACTGATGGCTGTATTCTGGCACAAAACAAAATCCTATTTCAGGGAGGCGAAAACCACCATGCACAACATGCCGGCCCAACTACGCGGCGTATCGATAATAATAACCATTCCAGAACACAACCTATCCAACCTACAATGCACGCGACTCACCCATACACGGAGCGTTCGACAAAAGCTATTCTTGCTATTTTCACAATAACGCTGCACTCTGATTGGTCAATTTGGCGCTCGTAGATGTACACAAATGACATTGATCATAAGCGCCTAGAAGCGTTTCATATGTAGCTAAACGACACCCCAGCAGCTGATTGCTATTGTCCAGGGCTGTGGCGGACCAACCTTATGAAATAGCCTTTGGTCAGACCGGGCCGTCCTCCACGTATGGGACGACTGACCAGCACGGAGCTTAGCGATCGAGCCCAGAACGAAACTGCAAATTTCGAGAACTATTGGCATCAGGCCAGTAGCGTATCCCGCGGGTGAAGGGGCAGCCCCTTCCCCTGGAGGATTCGAGGGGCCCACAGGGACCCTCAGGGCGAAGGCGCAGAGGGCCCGCAAGGGCCCCTGGGCCGACGTGAACGGCCTCTGGGCCAACCTGAAGGGCCCTGGGCCGACGTGAAGGGCCCCTGAGACGACATGAAGGCCCTCTGGACCAAACCCTGGCTACGCCACTGCATGAAGCAGGTGTTTGGATATTTTGAAGAGAAATGTTGATTTTGGAAGACTAATTTCGATGTTATTGATTTGCTAGATACCGTAACTGAGGCATTGGGCATGCACACACATACACTCGATTCATCAAGCTTTTTTTTTAGAACTCTACGTTCAGATACTGTGGAAGTATCTGAACGTAGAGTTCTAAAAAAACTTCCTGCATGCACAGCTCCATTGTAGTATGTTGAAATGGTAATGACCTGTACGCCGTATTACTGCGACTACACCAAACAGATATTGTTGTGAACCTCGAAAAGCTCGATTGGGGTTGTGGGTCTTCTCAGGACTCCAGCCGAACGTTTTTCGAGGCTCATCACAATATATGCTGGAGTAGTCGCAGCAATACGGTGTGCCGGCTATTACCCCTTCAACGTATCGGAATAAATTCAACTACGAGTATACATATTCGTATTTACGACATATAACTTAAATCAACGCTCAAAATATTCGCGCATTATGAGGTCTATATATTGACCCAGCACAACAATTGGACATAATCACCTTTGTAGTCCTGTATCGTACCGCTGTACCTATGAGGTATACGATGATTATGCAATGCGAAAAGTACAGTTATCGGCTCGTCCTTCAATGCCTTCAGAACTTTAGTTTTCTCATCCACGGACCGGTAACCATTACTCGATTGTCTATCCCGCATATCGCCGCACTAAATGTTGGCATATAATGGTGCATATGCACATGTCACATCATTAGCATTAGCTGTTTATTCTTGTAGTCTGTGCACGTGTTATAAAAGCGCAAGCACCTGGGCATGCACTAAGCCTGCCGTGGCGCCTTGTGCACTGTGGGGCAGAGCCTAAGGTGGCTAATGACCTGGAATCATAACCTTGACAGATCCATACCTGAACAAAGGCCGTGTTATTTACATGGATCACTTTTATAACAACATCACCGTCTCCAGACTCTTTCTTAAATTTGACATTGGTACGTGTGGCCCTCCCCGTGCCAACTGGGACAGTCATAATATCTCCAAAGGTCAGCCAAGTCGCTCGAACCCGAGGAAGCTTACTCTGTGACTGATGGCAAGTGCGCTGCGGTGCCACAGAGGGATAACGGTGACCCTCATCACTACTCAAACCTGTGTGCATGGCAGCGTACAACCGAGGTATGAAGGGCGTTGACTAGCTTGGTAGTAGCCGTTATATGTACAGTTGGTCACAGGCGCAAAGGCAAATTTGCCAGTCTTCAGACCATCTTACCAGATCAACATCGGTGCAGCAAAACAATATACTTGGAGGAAGAGGACAGCCTTATCGCATACTGCAGACAAGATGCCACACCGACGCCGCAATTTCTTCCCGAATTTTAAACAAAGTTCAAAACTGCAATTAATTCCTGGTCTCCCCACTGCATTAGTTGCTGGTGCGACATCCACGTTGTGACTATTTACTGTTCATTTCCGAATTGATTCACTTGCTGTCTTTGTCATAGCCATAACACATGATCAGACATAGGCACTGCGGTGACACTAGCTGCGACCCCGGTCTGGGAGGAGCGCCAACACGACTCGGTCGACATTGGATGGAGCGACTGGTGGCACAAGAAACGCTACACGTGACAAAACAAGTTGTGCTGGGAAAAAGCGTGACACAAATTCTACGCAAAAGCTGTTGAAACATAGAAGCCACACATGGAGTCATGTCCTCTTCCACGTTCTTCTTAAGCAAATACCCTTTTTACTGGCGATGTTGCGTCAGGCAGGTTCTGGCCTTCGACAACACACCCAGCAGGTGTGTGTCGCCCAAGATAAATAGCTAGAAGACGAAGATATTTTGAATGCACGAAATAGTTGCACTTGTCCACACATCCAACAGATGAAGTACGACGTTGGCAAGAACGTATATATATAACATTTGCACACCAAAGAACGCCGACAGAGCTGATCGGAGCACTGCAGCGAACTTGATTGCCACAATGTCTCGGCAGATCCTCCTGCTCTTCCTTCTGGTCGCCATGACAACGGGGAGGGAGACGTACGACGGGAAGAACGAAAAATTGCTGAACTCCATCTTCAACATGTTGAATGCGAAGAAGGACGGGTACCTTACCCCTCCAGATTTCTTCGGCGACAAGAAATTAACGGATAAGCTCATCGTTAGCTTCGTTCAGGACAACCTCTTTCACCTTGACGGGAATAAGGACGGGCAAGTGAGCCGAGCGGAGTTTTTAGAACTTCAGAAAGTGTACGAGACTGTCACTAGAAATATTGCAATGAACTACCAGCTGTCCTTTGTGAAGAACGCCCTTACGTATTTCGGGTTTATAGAGTATAACAATAGCCTGTAGTCGGACAGCGACTAGTGGTTCGCCATGTAACTCAAGTTCGGCGTCCCGCTGCCGGCCGGCATCACCTGCCATCGACTGCTGAAATGAGGCCACCACCAAGAATGTGACGCTATTGTAAAATGCAGGGAATGCAGAAGATGCACGAACGGGGAAGTGCAAGAGATGCAGTCAGCCCCCTCCCCCACCGATTGTGAGAGTACAGACGCCTCCAAAGTGTTGCACCAAGTAAAGGTGCATGTGTTGTGATCAGTGTTGCCAGCCATCCCAATTAATGGCAAACATAAAATAGGACATAACTATTGATTAGCCCGTGGTGTCAGGGATTGATTGGGTGTCTGTAGATAGTTTCAGGTAATTAAGGAACATTGTATTGTTTTGAGGTAATTTGCATGTCGAATGTGGTATGGCTATGATATGTGATAGGCCAAGTCAATCATGTTGTGCCAGCCGAAACTCACATTATTCGATACTTCTCCGGTTTTCGTTGGTTGTGGTTTCGTTCCAAGGCCCTATTTCATGACATGTACTGCTTTGTTCAATATTAGTTTTCTGAAGAATCCAATAAATTACATTCCAGTTCCTTGAGATGCGAACTGTCGCCGCTGTCAACCTTCTAATATTGATATATTTAAGATCTTGGGACGGGTTTGATAGGGGCAATTCACACGTAATAAAACACTCGCACCACTGGAGACAGGAAGGATTTGATAAAGGCGCTGAACGTTGTCCAGCCGCCCCGGTAGCTCAGTTGGTTAGAGCGCTGGTGTGCACTGGTCTCCCCTGTTCTGGCAAGACAGGGTTCGAGTCGCTTCACGCGCTCGCATTTAGCCCCCAGCTGGGAAGGTCAGTTTGGCAACTGGCCCGCCAAGGCCGGGACGAGCTACCAGGGCGGCCGTGTCGGTGCATTGACGGCACGTTAAACTCTCGGTCAAAATTCCGCCGTTGAACTGGAATCCATGGATCGGGTGGTGGGCCAGGGTTCACGCAACAAGCTCTGCTTAGCAATAGGACCCTGGTTGATAAAGCCACCCCAGCAAGAATTCGGACTAAATTTATTTTATTTTTAAATCATGCAGAGCGCTCGCACCAATGGGGACGGGAAGGATTTGATAAGGGCGCTGAACACGCAAAACACTCGAACCACTGGGGACGGTAACGGTTTCATTAGGGTGCTGAGCATGTAAGATACACGGAGCACTTAGGTGATGCAGATAATTTCTTATGCGGACGGTTCCATAGCATGACTGTAATTGAATTACCAAAGCATGGTACAACCCACAGAGACCGATTTCGGCGCTTGAAGCGTGCGGACAATTTATAGTTTCGTGTGGGGAAGATCTCAAAATGTTTTGTTGATCTAGTGTATTTTTGGTTGCTAAGGGGAGAGGGACAGACCCCGCCCCACGCCCACACCCAGCTTTGCTGCGCCCCTGGTTAGTGGGGAGACCGGAAGGACGGGATGTGCTTTGAATATTTCTAACTTGAATATTTTGTCCCACAATCCACCATTGAGGTGAGTGGGGTATTATTTTGCATTCGTTGATGAAATTACCAAAAGGCTTATTCCATTTATGAGCGAAGTCTTGAGGATAAAAACTAGCATTCAGATTTCCGATGCCCCAATGCCAGCTCACTGGGAGCCAGCAAACTACAAGCCAGCTGACTGTACCTAGTGTCAGCCAATTGTGCATCGGAGGAAAGGATGGAGGTGCCAGGGTCCGATCCAGAAGCCTGACTGAACTGCTTGGGTAGTGTGGGGAATTAAAAAAAATCCTGATTTAAAAATAAAACACGTCAGGCATGAACAGCTAGCATTCGTCAGATCTGCTCAAGATATTACATCACAAAATATTCTTAGATTTTGCGGCAATATCATTTTAGTTCACGATTTCGGCAAACATCAGCCTCTTGGGGGGGGAGGCATGGCCTGTGGTACCCTAGACCCGCCAGTGGAGGTGCTGATTCAGTGATGATACCGGATATTTTTTTTTGTGTTGGGGGGGGGGGGAGGAAAGTTGATGGAGATGCGAATTAGTCCTGTTCTGTTTCTGTTTGTATCTGTTTCGAAAGTCTGATGGAAATGCCCATTCAAGGCCGTTTCAAGTAGTTTGTGTCTGGAAGGATGAGGTGCTGATTCATAGGTGTCACCAGTGTGTTTTTATCGGTGGGTGAGGTGCTGATTCAGGGAAGCCATGAGGGATTTTAAGGGTTGTGAACGTGCTGATTCAGGGGTACCACCAAGCAAATGTGCTGAAGTAGGGGGCGGGTGGTGGAAGTGGAACTAACCACGGAACTAACCCCGATGATCCAGTGGCATTTCGACAGTTTTGTTTGGTGGATTCGGAGTGGCCGAGAGATAAAGCTCACTAGACCCGATATGTTTTCAAGCGGAACTATTCATTCTAGGCTTCTTACCAATTTTACACACCTCGTGCCACCAATGTAAGAAGCTAGGTTTTGATGCAAATAGCATAATCTTATGTCAGGTTATGCTATCAGAAGAGCTGTGATTGGACTGTGGTAAGATCGTCAACTATTGTATGAAAGCAGAAGAACTTTGCATCTTCACGCGAAACCTCAATGCACCTATGAGGTATAATATTTATATATTTATAACGCATAGCTAAAGAAAGCTAAATTTTCTGAAACTATCAGTGTCAATATAATTTTTTTATTGGAAGGTTGGCAATTCTATGACCATCCAATGCCAATCATCTTGACTTGCACACAAATGCTCCATAAGTCATAAAGTGTTAAGGCTTAATAAGAGCCACAGGGGCCCATCTGGGTTAAGCCTATCTAGAAAAGATACTATAAAAGTACATGCTCTAACCCCAATCAATCCATTATCTCAAGTTCCTAGGGAGCTATATATCAGCTACAATATAGTAAGTTACAATAATAAGTAACAATAATAAGTAAGTTACAATAATAATAGTAAGTTACAATAATTATTTTTCATTGGGTGTGAGATATCAAAACAAAATATACTTTCAAATTCAAAATACTTGCTAAGTCCTTTGAACCCAGCTTTGAGACAATTGACTATATGACTGTACCAATTTTGCATGCTTTGAGAGGTACCTAGATTGGGGATACTGAATGAATGATAATACAAATACTTATGCTATAAACTGCTGCTTTATAACATAGCCCATCATAAGTAATCCCTTCACCTATAATTTCACTACACGACCTGTTTCATCACAACCCCATGTCCATCATGGTAAGGATAAGCATGATACATATAAAATGGAAGACTGTTAGAAACATGGCATGGAGACTTAACAAACATGCACCAAGAAGCACAATGCCAACATTTCTTGGGAAGGATGTCAATTCAGTGTTCAGTCAGGGGCATACTTATTCCACGGAAGATCACAAATAACTTGTCATTGTCATGCAGGAAGCACATTTCTTCTTAGTGATAGATATTGCATTCCAAAAATGCTTACCTGTGTTTTTTTGTATTCCCACATCACAATATCTAGTTCCTTGCTTCAATCAAATTGAACAGCTCTACCTAGTTGGGAATCAGTATTTCACATGCCGCAAAATGTATATCTAAGCAGCTCCATATTACGTTTTCCTCATCCCTGGCATTTTCGCTTACATCGGACACTGAAGGCAAAATTTTGAGAACACTCGTGTGCATAATTTTGTTTTATTCGCTTTCCAGTCCATACACCAACTTACGTCCATATGTCATCCATGTACGTCCATATGTTGTCCATATGTACGTCCATATGTCCAGAACTGTTATTGTTAGCTTTTGCCGCTAGCGGCAAAACCTCATTTCTTGCTTTTGATGACATTACACGTATCTAAAGCATGAATATGTCATAAATTGTTACTATTTAATACTCAGTTGAATGCTATGCATGCGGAACTTAGACTGCTTAGATTACATTTCAAGTATCCTATGCCTCATTCAGACAAGCCTGGTAGTGAACGATGCTCCTGCAATATGAAATAGCTGGTCAGGATGTGCACTAAATGTATCCACATATTCGATATTTTCGAATTTCGAGACTCTTTGTATATGTACAGCGTGCCTAATATGTGTGATGTCTACCTAGGATAGTTCATCAAGGGTCGTTTGTGATTGAGTCTGATCTGTGATTGAGGATTTCCAGGCATGGGAAGAGGTAACCAAGGACACCAACCAGCCATATCTAGTCTGAGGAACCTGCATATACCTACTTAACTAAAGTGAAATTGCGTAAAAGGCAGGCATTGTCCATTCTGGAGACCATTCCCATCCCTGGGAGGCTCAGAGTTGAAGTTGATAATTACCCACGTGAACCAAATGGGACCGAGTGTAACGGGCGGCTCTGGGGACGACGTCACAGCCAGATCCTTCCTCACTGGTGTGCCGTGGGACCGAGTGTAACGGGCGGCTCTGGGGACGACGTCACAGCCAGATCCTTCCTCACCGGTGTGCCGTGGGACCGAGTGTAACGGGCGGCTCTGGGGACGACGTCACAGCCAGATCCTTCCTCACTGGTGTGCCGTGGGACCGAGTGTAACGGGCGGCTCTGGGGACGACGTCACAGCCAGATCCTTCCTCACTGGTGTGCCGTGGGACCGAGTGTAACAGGCGGCTCTGGGGACGGCAGTCACAGCCAGATCCTTCCTCACTGGTGTGCCGTGGGACCGAGTGTAACAGGCGGCTCTGGGGACGGCAGTCACAGCCAGATCCTTCCTCACTGGTGTGCCGTGGGACCGAGTGTAACAGGCGGCTCTAGGGACGGCGTCACAGCCAGATACTTCCTCACCGGTGTGCCGTGGGACCGAGTGTAACAGGCGGCTCTGGGGACGGCAGTCACAGCCAGATCCTTCCTCACTGGTGTGCCGTGGGACCGAGTGTAACAGGCGGCTCTAGGGACGGCGTAATAGCCAGATCCTTCCTCACTGGTGTGCCGTGGGACCGAGTGTAACAGGCGGCTCTGGGGACGGCAGTCACAGCCAGATCCTTCCTCACTGGTGTGCCGTGGGACCGAGTGTAACAGGCGGCTCTGGGGACGACGTCACAGCCAGATCCTTCCTCACTGGTGTGCCGTGGGACCGAGTGTAACAGGCGGCTCTGGGTACGGCAGTTACAGCCAGTTCCTTCCCACTGGTGGCGAAAAATCCTGGTGATCAGAGGTGGAACCTTAGAATACTTTTGGGAAGGCCCCCCCCCCGCCCAAAGCTGGCTTCGGCTCCTTCAATAATTTTTCCATTTAGCATAGTATTCCATGGCCAAACCGATACGGAGTGGGTCCCTCTTGTTTCCTCGATGCATTACCCTTCCCCGAGCCATTTTGGTGTATTAGCTTTACCTATGCTATTGACGTTCGTGCTACGTAGGCTCACACACCCTTGTCACATATGTAGAAGAGTAATGTCTTTTAATTGGCGCAGTCAAATGGACGTGCTTGTTACATCAATAGCCAGTCCAGGAAATTATTTCAGCTAACTGTAGAAGAACGTACAAGCTTGGCTGTGCTGTGATTCAAAATTTGGTATCACACTGGTCACAAAAGTTGTCAAAAGAGGCAATTGGAAATAAAATGATCCTTGTTTCTAATTGTCCATCCAAAGTACACTGAAAGATTCACATTATGTTGCTTTTTGCGATATCCCTACTACTCATTTTTGTTTTGTTTGGGGTGAATTGCACCTGAGCAAGCAGAGTAAGCAAGTTTCTTCTGCTACCGAAAATACATGGGTAGTATGGATTATTATTACTTTTTCTATGTGAGAGCAGTTGTCCAACACTAAGGCTGTATTTGTACCCAGGATTCACAATTGTTTGGCGTTTCAGTTTTTGCCAGTTACTGCCGATATTTACCGGTAAATACTAATGACATGGCAAGCACTAGTTTTACCGGTATTTTTTAAACGCTAGTCAGGAGAACTACTGTGATGGTAGCTGATAAATCATTAAAATAGCACCGTGAATCGCTGATAAGCTGCCTGCGAGCGCACATACTGCCATCAACCTATTCCTTTTGAACTACAATTCAGATAATTCATTAATAATGTTGACATCAATTAGATCAAATGCAAATGTAATGTACTTAACCGACATTGCGTGTAAAGAAAACATACGACCTTCAATATACCAGGAGGTGCTGAGTTGACATCAAAAGTAACGTTAAGGATTATCTCTATAGAAAAAACAAGTTTTAGAAGCATGGCGGTCGGACCGAGTTGGGCCGGATCGCTCGGACCAACTTGTGCACCATGCACGTATGCACGGGAGTAGAATCGCTGGGGTCTCCCCCATCGTGACGAATATTCTGAATCCATAAGTAAGGCACGGATAGGGAGGCTCCTTGAAATTCGCTAAGCACATTATACATGTATAGAATAGAGGAATTGCGTCCCAAAGTTTCAATGTGCATTGTAAGGTTTTTATGTTCGTCGATGATCCGATATTTTTGTGGCTGCTAATGCAACTCCAATAGTTCTGAACATTTAATGTTAGGTTATTGGAGTTACATGGACCTGGACAGCACGCGCAAGTGACAAAGAAATAATTGTGAAATCGGTGTGGCAAGAGTTGATCTTGAGGTCATGCGGTCGCCTGAACTTCCATCATACTCCATACGCTTGACATTCATTTTTTCCTGAAATGTCCGGCATGGCAGCCACGAACTCACTTCTGCTGTCGCAATACTGGCCCTACTAACTTAAATGGCTCTTAACTTACTTCTACTATCGCAATACTGGCCCTACTAACTTCAATGGCTCTTAAGCTCATGACAGAAATCAAGGACTCGCATCCAGCTTCGGCGACACAAATAATTATGAAAAGCCTCCACTTATGGGTCAACACAGAGGTTCATGGGTCACCATATATTTGTGCTCAGGAACCGCTCGTGTTTCATGGAAGTGCTGTTGCCTATCAATTAAAATGAAGGTAATGTGAATGATGCGTTCGAAACAAGATTTACCGTCTAGGATATAGACATTGTACCATTTTCTCCGTGTTTTAAAGCAGGCAATGTAACCTGGAATAAAGAAAATCCACTATGATGTCACGGCTCCGCTGACGAATCCTCCTTTTCCAGCTACGAAAACCAGAGAGCGAAACCAGGCTGCCCGCGGCATTTACCATAGCACATAGAAAGCCTGGTTATGTGATGGCCAGTACCATTGGCGCAGTGGTTGGCTGGTGAACCCTGAGTGACAACTGTTTCGGCCAACTGCTCCGCCCGCTACCTGCTGGTCAACGCACATCGCGACAGCCCGCCGGCCCAGAGGAATTAAATAACACTGCCAGCTGGCACTTGGCGGTGGAAAGCTATTGCGCCTATATATTTCTGATTTGGCACGGACGCCAACGAAACCCTGGCCTTCAATGTCTAATCTCGTCCGAGAACTTTGCCAGGAGGCTCACGAGACTTCAGGCGAGCTTGAAAGCATTTCACCTTCCGCGTGCGGCGTCCTGGCGTCACCCTACGTCGAGCATAGATGAAATGCTGACAGGAAAACGGAAGCATAAATCGCAGGGAAAATTCGTGACAGGATACAATGAAGCTACATCACAACAGGCACATAGAAGAGCTTAAGATATCCTTGGGCTCAGGTACAGCGCGGGAAAATGCACCTATACAATTATAACATGATATGTTCATTTTTATCTGAGCTATATTCCGTACCAGCATCCATGTCCCTGATTCTGATCCATAATTGAACAAAAAAGCCAGAAATATGATACCTTAGCTGGACGTTAATTTATTACATAGCAGCCCATCTTTTATGTCGAGGCCTCGTACACCTCACGTTCACAGAGCGACCGCCTGTTGTAAATGATGGCTTGGTTCGGCTCAGGTTGACCCAGTGACTGCCTGTTGTATGTGATGGCTTGGTTCGGCTCAGGTTGACCCAGTGGGTGCCTGTTGTATGTGATGGCTTGGTTCGGCCTGATCGGTCATCTGGACAGGACTTGCCAGGAGGGCGGGTGCTCTTTCATCCCCTGGAAACGCCAATACTTTTTGACAGCTCGGAACCCTCCATGAGCTTAGAGGCCCTTTGCGTATCACCGGGAACCCTCCGCTTCAGCCCGGATCGTTTCGGTAGCTCGGGACCTCTTTATCGGCCTGAGGCCCGCTGTCAGCTCTGAGCCCCTCTCCATCAGCGTGAGCCAAAGCCGCTCAGCGGCCCTGCACGTCCGGCCCGTGGCCCCCATCAGTCGGCTCAGGAACCCTCTTTCTAGGACAAGACACTCTCCGTCTGGTCGGAGTCCCATCTTCAAAAGCTTGGGTCTCCTCTATCACGCAATGGGCTCCCTGTGTGGTTTCGGCCGGCATCGGTCCAGGGTCCCTTCATACCGGCTCTGGGCCCTCTCCGTCGGCCCTGGGTCCTCCCGTGGCTATGGGTCCCCTCCGTCAGCGCAGGAACCCTCCTTGGCGATCTGGGGCCTCCTCTGTCAGGCCGGAGGCCCTCTTTCAACAGCTTGTGCCCTTTCCATCAGACCAGGGGCCCTTGTACAGCTTTGGCCCCATCCATCGGCCCAAGGACCCTTTTTGATGGGCCATGGTTCTCTCCGGCAGCTAGGGCCCCCTCCGTCGTTTCAGGGGCCTTCTTTAATGATCAGGGACTTTACCGGCAAGCCGGAGGCCCATTTTTCAAACGTTTGGGCCTTGTCCATCAGATCATAGCCTTTCTTGGCTTGGGCTCCGACGACAACCCAGGAGCTTTCATATTGAGTCGGACCTTCTCCGTCTACCAGGGGCCCTTCCAACTGTCCGGGGCCCCCTCCGTCGATCTAGAAGCCCTTCACGTTAGCCCAGCCAAGGGCCATCAACATCTTCCTGAGGGCACTCTCCGTTGACTCTGGCCCTCTTCATCGGCCCGGGACCCTTTCCGTCAGCCAGGGGCCACTTTCGTCGGTCCAGGGGCCCTATACCACGGTTCAGGAGGTCCTTGCGGGCCGCCTGAAGGGCTCCCTCCAACCCTCCTGGGGGTGGCTGCCCCCTTCGCCCCTGGTTGCGCCACTGGTCCAGGGGCCCTTCACGTCGGTCCTGGGGCCCCTAACGTCGGCCCAGGGTCCCTTCATGTCAGCCCAGGGATTCTTTACGTCGTCGGCCTAGGGGCCCCTTACGTCGGCCTAGGGGCCCTGAACGTCGACCCAGGGGCCCTTCACGTCGGCACTTGGGCCTTTGCGGGCCTTGAGGGACCGGAGGGCCCCTGGGACCTTCCAGGCGGGGGGAGCGACTTCCGCCTTCGCCCCCTGGCTACGCCACCGATATGAATTCAGCAAGGAAGTGTAAAAGTTGAAAATGCTATCATTATTTAGGACAGGAGAATGCTTCATTGACGTCGTAAACCTCTCCTCTCCTTTCACTACTCTCTTCGCAGCCGTGCTCCTTCCAGCCTTTCCGGCCCATTATGTGTTGCCGAAGTCAGAAATTCATAGCGATCAATTGTTGCTTGTCGACAGGAATCATGTGATATCCAGCTCACTGCACTGCCAATGTTGTTCGTCGGACTGAGAAATGCAAGGCAAGAACAGCATAGGGCATTGGTCACGTGACGACCGCAAACGCGAATTCATGTCCTTGGACACTGTCCAGTGGTCAACCTGGTAGACTGTCACGTAGTGCCTAACTGTGAAGCGGCGCAGTATTCCCTGCTAATAATTGCTGTGAAGCGGCCCAGTGAGTGAGTTCCTAGTGACCAGCCAGGGTGAAGGTATACTGGCACATCATTTGGCAGCCAACTGCACCTTGTAGATGGCACGCACGGTTCGCCCCGGTATCCCAGTGCTCGGCAGCGGGCCGCCCAGACACCGGCGATAGCGCAGCGCTGGCCGGGTATTTCCGGCCAACCCCTCGAGCACCCCTCCCCTCCTCTGCCCAGCCTTTGTGGCCGTGTGCCAGCGAGATCACCCGACGCAGCCCCTGGCTCGACACCAGCCCAGGCGAGCCGGGCGCCAGCACATGCTCACTTCCGGCCGACCGCCACCGACACGGTATGTGCTGCGTATCAACCTCTGTACAGGGGCGGATCCAGGGGCAGCTGCAGGGACGTGCGTCTCCATCCGCATGGAAAGGTGGCGCTCGTCCATGGACGCTCAAGTGCATCCCCAGGATCGATCTGATTTTTTATCAGCCGAACCGCCCCTCTGAGTAGAAAAGTCGCCCGTTCAAATGAGCGCTCTCCCGCGAGCAAAGTTCCTAAATCCGCCCCTCCCTCGGTATGTACAATATTAATGCAAATAACAATAATTACCATGAATGCTTACAACTTCCATATATCACATGCAGCACCCATTACATATCATGTCGCATATTGCATACTTTGCACACACAGGATGGTGAGCGATATTTTGTTTTTGTGGATATTGTGCAGATGGAAACCAGGGCGAAATTAGTGTAGCCTCAGGGATTTGTTAGTCAGTGTGAAAACGCAGATGTTGGCACCGGATAGCTTTCAGTTTAAAAATTGGAACAAACTCCACTCTTGGAAGAAACTCCAGCCCATCCTACGCTATTGGACGGCATTCATGTCATACGACAGGGGAGATGAAGGAATTTGTATCGGGGAAGGGCGGCACTCGTCTGGAGGGGTGCTATTTCCACGGAGGGGCGCCATTGACTGATGACATTGCAATGGGGAGCTCTCGAGTGTCCTTTTTCTATTTAGAGTGGCGCATTAGGCTGCTAATAATTGAAGGTGGGCTGGGGATGGGGAGGGGGGCGAGTGTGAACTCCAGTGTCCCTGAAGGTGCGCCCTTTCCAGTCAGACGGTCGCCGTCTTTCCACGGATGGAGGAACTTGCCTTGCCCTCTATGCGCCTTGAATCCACCTCTGCCATCAGATGATGTGGTGAGCCAGGTAATCCCTTATAGTCGTTATAGAACTAACCAGAGCCAAATGCCACATCCCATTATTTGCCATGCTCTGACGCTGCATGTCTGGAAAGCAAAGTACGAATTGATGTTCCAATACCTAGAACGAACGTATGTGAGCGCATCAGAGCAGAACATGTCATTTCCGGCCGCGGAACACCACTTAAGACGCCGGATCGCGTGCATTCATTTTTTTTTCAGCGTGGTAGTATAACGCATATTTGTAGGAACAAAAACTGGTGCAAGGAGCTAAGAAACAGAAAATCAACCAAGATCAAACCAGATGTGGTTGGTCAGTTTTGTTAGCGCACATCTTAAATGCTAGGCAATCGCAATAAAGTTACATTCGTACGGCTGACTGCTATTGCATATGTATATATATATATATATATATATATATATATATATATATATATATATATATATATATATATATATATATATATATAAAGGGTGTGTGTGTGCATGTACGAACATTTACAAGAATACATTGTTAATCAGTATATGTCAGGAACAACATAGATGCACATAAACTCACCTACACATACACACATCATGGGTCGATACATGCCATGACAATACAGATACCTGCACACCGTATGGCTGCACACCACGCCAGGAAGCATCACCGTATGGTTGGCACACATCATCACTTCACGGTGTTAGAGCCGGCAGAAGTCCATCTACCGCCCACTCTTTAATCATAAAGTCATAAAGTCATAAAGTGTTAAGGCTTAATAAGAGCCACAGGGGCCCATCTGGGTTAAACCTATCTGGAAAAGGTACTAGAAATGTACATACTCTCACCCCAATCAATCCCTTACCTCAAGTTCCTAGGAAGCTATATATCGCAGCCTATCTAGCACCAATTCAATTGCTATTGCATAACACCCTCCCATTGTGCTACCATAGACAATCTCATCAGTATCACATCCCGAAGGAAGGTGCTGAATCCACTGCTAGGTACACCCTATATAAAGTTATAAAGCGCTTAGACTTAATAAGAGACCCAAGGGCCCATCCAGTTCCGTCTGAAAATGGAAGATAATGTAAGCCTGGTAAAAAGACCCTCCCCAACCATCCCACATCCTGAAGAACCAGTCCCTCCAATATCCCACACACCTATCAATGCCTATCTACCCTAGCTTTCAAGCCGTATTCCCCTGATCTCTCTTAACACATGTGGATTGAATGCCTTATGAATAATTTTCAAACTGCATCCATGCCTGCTTAAAGGGGTCTGTGCCATGCACACTTACTTAACATACATCTCACCCCATCCATCACAAATTATAACTCAAAAACAAGATTTTCCTGTCTAAGTAATTTATCCACCCTACTTTTAAATACATTCAATGAGGAACTCCCCACAACATCAGCAGGCAGCCCATCCCACTGATCAACAACCCTTTGACTGAAGACCTGTTGTCGCTTAACTGTTGGTTATTTGAGCTTAAGGGCGCATCGACTGCGTTGGTCATACAGCGCCCATTGTCGCTTAACTGTCCGACACCTCAACTTGTCTAACCTGAATTGATGACCCCTATGTGATACTCTAAACTGAAGTGTGCCATTTAAATTGACCTTATCTAGTCCTTTAACAATTGTGTACATTTCAATCATGTCCCCCCTTAATCTCCTATACTTGAGTGAGTACATATCTAATGCCACAATCCTCTCTCCATATTCTAGGTTACCTATTCCACTGATGAGTCTAGTTGTTTTGCACTGCACACTCTCTAACTTGTCTATATCTTTTTCTAAGTAGGGGCTCCAAGCTTGTACAGAATATTCCAATAATCAGCACACGGCATATATCGATTGCTGCACATTGGTGGCGGAATGAGGGGAGGGGGGGGGTGAGTGAGGCGCGGGGCATGGTGCCGGCATAAATGCGGAAATTTAACTTTCACCTTGCACCATTCACCGAAAGGAATCCATCCAAAAATCGGCATCTCTCTTAAATTCGGACGTTCAGATAACTATGTTGCCATATTTCTCCTTGTTCGGAGGTGAACAAGCTTGGTGCTTCGTCGTATGCGCTGGCGACAGGTCTTACTGGTGAAGACCTGTTGGCGAATAAGAATTGTTTTACTGCAGTCATGATTTGTGCGTCACTGTGCAGCGCACCCATCAAGTAGCACCACTGATTTTGCAGACGCGGAAGCCACCCGCCCTGGCAGCCAGCCACACTGGCAGGCTGAACGGTGCCAACGTTTCGCATTGCGCATCCTGATCATTTGCAAAGCATGCTTTTCTCTTGTTGAAATTTGGTCTGAATTATTGCTGGGATGGCTTTATAGATCAAGGTCCTATGCTAAGACGAATTTGTTGAGTCAATCCTTGCCCACCATCCGATCCGTGAATTTCAATTGAATTTCCGGCAGCGATCCGTGAATTCTAGTTGAATTTCCGACAGAAATTCCGAAAAATTGAACTTGAAGTTCCAGCAGAATTTTGACCGAGAGGTTAAGCTGTCGCTAACGGACCGACACGGCCGTCTCGGTGCCGCGTCCCCAGCCTACCAGGCCAGTTGCCAACCGACCCTCACGGCCTGGGGCTACGCGAGTGCTCGCAGCGACTGGAACCCTGTGTTGCCAGGACATGGGACACCAATGCAGGCCGGCGCTTCAACCACCTGAGCTTCAAGGACCAACCAACCAACACACATATTGCCCCTGTGACTTCTGAGCCATTGAGCGTTGCCCACTGTAGCGGGTAGCGGGTGGGCAGTAGCCTGGACAGACGCGACAGCGGGCCGTGGCCGCGGCCCACAGGCTGTCAGTGGCGGAGCCGTGGCCAGGGCACGTGTCGGGCGGGAGCGGCGGTCGGCGGCGGCAGAGGGGCAGCTCAGGTGCCGGCGGCGGCAGGCAGGGACGGCAGGCAGGCAGGGCGGCCAGCGGCCGTCGTCAGCCACGGCCGTGGGCGGCGGCTCAGGTGCGGGTGGCGTCGGCCGGCGCGGCCGACGCCGGCAGCGGCGGCCGGTTGCACGCCGGCCGCCGGTCGATAGCCGGCGCCCGTCTGTGTACGCCGCCGCGCTGCAAGCCGCATCGCGTTACCGGCCGGTCGCGCCAGTGCAGCGGCGGCGTACAGTTCCGCAGGAGGTGCTCTGTGCTGACCACCGCCGCCGGGGCCGCCACCGACACCGCAGCGCTGACGCTGACACCCTGCAGCCGCCGCCACCGCCACCGCCACCGCCACCGTCACTGCCATTCGACAGCCATGGGCAACCTCGCAAGCAAGAGGAAGTCCATAAGGTGAGAGAGCCGGCGCATGCCTGTCGGGGGACGCCGGGCGTGTGTGGTGGCTCTGCGACGCCGATACCGGCAGTCGGGAGCGTTCAGAGACATGCCGGTATGCGCGCGCGTGTGTGTGTGTGTGTGTTGACACGAGACACGACACGGCGGCGACCTGCCCCCCGGCGGCCCTTTGTCTCGTCAACAGGCGGCCGGCCGGCTGGTGGTCGCACCGGCGGCCCGCCGGCCACAGCTCGCCTGAGCCGTGGCCGGCGGGCCGTGCGGACGCCAGCGCCGCCGGCGTTGCCGTCAGCGCAGCCAGCGGCGCCGGCTGCGGCTGCAGCTGCGGCGGCAGCTGCAGCGGCAGCTGCGGCGGCAGCTGCAGCCGGCCTGACAGCTGTCTGCGAGCCACGCCCCGCCGACCGACGCTGGCGCCGGCCAGGCTATTTGCGTCGGTCGTCGGTCCGGCCAACCGCTGCCCGCCGCCGCCGCTCAGGCGCGCCCAGGGGGTCGTGTTCTCTACGGCAAACCGACCTGACCTGACATATCGGCCGCGGCCAGCTGATCGAAGGGGGTGGGGGTCATATCGGGTGCTCCGGCTCGCCACGTTGGTTGCGTTTGGAGCTCCTGGCAGGCTGATTCTGGAGCTGAAGCTGAAGCTGAAGATGGTCACACTGGCAGCAGGCAGCAGATTGTCGGCTCAACACTCGTGCGTCTTCAGCGCAGAGTGTGCAACAAGTGCGAGATGCTGGCCCATCGCAGCCTTTCACAACAATGACTTCAATTCGTCGGTAGTTCGATTCTTTAGTAGTATTGGCGGGTCGTTGCTTCTTGAAGAGGACACAACTCCTAGACAGAGGTGCAGTTTTGCATACTTTTGAGGGGGCAAGTGCCCCTCAATGGTGGCTTTGCCACCACCCCCATAATTTCAACTTTTAATATGGGACCCTATGGGGAGGGGGGGGCAATCCATTTGGACCTGCCCATTGCCTTCATGTATCCCCACGTCCCAATAATAATAAAAAAATCAACACCCGTGCATCCGGAAGTAAATTAATTATCGAGAAAAGAGAACGAGAAAGAAGGAAAGACAGAAATAACGAAATAAAGAAACAAAGAATGAGAGCGAGAACGAGAGAGAGAGAGAGAGAGAGAGAGAGAGAGAGCGAGAGCGAGAGAGAGAGCGAGAGCGAGAGCGAGAGCGAGAGCGAGAGCGAGAGCGAGAGGCGAGAGCGAGAGCGAGGCGAGAGCGAGGCGAGAGCGAGGCGAGGCGAGAGCGAGAGCGAGGCGAGGCGAGGCGAGGCGAGGCGAGGCGAGGCGAGGCGAGAGCGAGGCGAGAGCGAGGCGAGGCGAGCGAGAGCGAGAGCGAGAGCGAGCGAGGCGAGCGAGAGCGAGAGCGAGAGAGAGAGAGAGAGAGAGAGAGAGAGAGAGAGAGAGAGAGAGAGAGAGAGAGAGAGAGAGAGAGAGAGAGAGAGAGAGATAGGGGGGAGAGAGATGGCGAGGGGGGCGAGGGAAGGATAATAATCAGAGTAAGAGACTATTGCTTTTTAGATACCAGTCGGGTCCACTAATTGTTCCCTGAGTCCTCTACCGCATGACTTCGGCAGATTCCACTGGGTTTAATGACGGCCAACACACCTGCATAAGCATAACCAGAACACAGGACGTACTGTATATCGCATCCTTATCCTCCATAAATTTGTATTCATCTGTCATTGCCGTGCACAAATGCCAAATTTAATGTCAAAAGTGAATGCTTTTACATACGTATGTAAAAGGCATGCTTCCTGTTTAACTATCTTCTCACATCCATAAAGCAAGAACTCATTCCCGTATGGGGGCGAGGCAGGTTTATTCAGCCCTTCGAGATATACAGAACTACTCGTCGGATTTGTTGGCGGAAACCGGCATTCGATTTATCCAAGCGTGAACTGTATTCCCATGAAAATTGTAAAATATTTACAGGGGTGAATGCAGGGTGACAAAAACCAGTAAAAGCTCTGTGGTTGCTTCGCTTTAGCTTCGAAATATATCTACCGATTTTTATTTAACTAACAAGAATCGATAACCAATTAGCAGGGCGTTCACCAGTAGCATAAACATCTTTAGTTTGACATTTATAGACGTCTACAGGTTGTCCAGGGGGGGCGTAAATGTGGGAAGTTGGATGTTTATGTTTTTTATTGAACTAAGCAACCATCTGCATAGTGTATCGGTCATAGTATAAATTGACGGCATTCAAATTATCCGAATACACGGAAAAAGGTTGGTATGGGCGGTGGTAAGAGCATATGAAAGGGGCGATTTCGGGATTTCTGGCAAGTTGTTATTGTAAACCGCATAGATATGATTAAATATGCAGATATATCAGCTTTACACGACTTCCTATCTGATAATATGTACATTCAACAAAAGGTGAGCCAGGCTTACAGGATACAATCGAAGAAGCTCATATGTGGATATGTGTAATCATGTTGAAAGTATTATGAACCATGTTTTAGCAGCATTGATCGTTTTTACACCAGATTTGAAGAACCAGTTTTTACACCACAATTGATTTTGGTGAATATTATCATTTTGTTTAGGTGTTCTATTAGCCTGATGTATGAAAGTTTTCGGGTACTTTAGACAAAATTGACAAAGTATTTATGGGACGAGATTGTTGAATATTTTGTGTTCCCATTTTTATGCTAAGGTTTTAAGATTCGATGCATCTAAGCATGTTAATGCGAACATAACGCGTCAAGCTCACCAATTTCCCTTCCTGTATCAACTACTGATCATAAAGTTAGACGATAACTTCAGTATTTTAAATTCACCCGTAGATTTGCAAGACAAGACAACCCAGACATTTGCATGAGTACAAATGGTGGATGTATCCAGCTACGAAATCCCATTTCGGGATCCCAATCCCATAACAGCAAAAACAAAAAACATGTAGGCGCTCTCCAGGAAGATTCCCTATACCGGTCAATGATCGCAAAAGGAAAATTATGAATTCGCAGTGCAATATTTTTGAACACATGAGTTACAATTGATACACCTTTATTTCAAAGCATGCAACTTACAAAAGGACCTTGCCAAATGTACCTTCCTAAACACCTCATTTATATTATAAGCATTATCTAGTTAAACACAGGCGTTCAATGACATGAATGCCACGTTCTCTATGCTACCCTTTCGTGCAATATATCACCGGATGCACCAATGTGCAACGTGATGGCAGCAAAAATAACAGACACGACGGGACATACCGACGTATATATATATCGGGAGGCGTTCCCGATAATTATTTTCGTTAAATGTCTATATCATTCCATGGAAAGGTTTGGAAAATGTCACAAAATTGAGAACTCTAGGCTGAAATGACTCAACCCAACACGCGAAAAATATCCGGGGTGGAGTTAACCATCCTCACGAGGTGAAATTATTACCACACGAGAGGGATTCGATTCAATTTTTGGATGCCAAGAAGTTTTGGAAACTTAATCTTCAGAATAAGTTTAGTCCTCCCTATTTCGACGCCTGTACATTATAGCCCTACTATGGTCAATATTAAATAATGCGCACGCTTTTGCCAGATTTCACAGCTTACTGATCTAGGCAATGTGACACAGCATGATCCGACACCATCTGACTTTTAGCTTTATCTTATAATCCTAGGGACAATGTTATAATTTTACAAAAGGATATCAGCAGTACGATGCCTAATTCAAAGCCCTGCGTTCGTGATCACTTCCGTACTGTAGACGAGTTAAGAGAAAACTTCGATTAACTATTTTCTGCACTTAACCCGAATTGTGACGTGAGTGTCATTGCCACACAACGGATAGCAACTAGCATAAAATCACACGAGAAAAGAAGGAAAACTATCAAATTCCATTACAATTTTCACGCCCAACTTTTTCCCCTCGCTTCCCTAAATACCGATGTCCTTTGTGTGTCGTTTTAACCTCTCCCAGCAGTCACGGGCGGTGACTTACCACTGCCTTTTCTATCGGACGCGAACATCGGGCAACTGATGCGCATGTTTCAGAATGGCATGCAGTTGTTCCATTTCTCGCCACGTCAGAAATACGACTCAGTCGTCCCATTTTACACCACGCATGCTCACATGTCACCGAATGGTACTTACAAGTCAGATCGCAGTGGAATCAATAATTCAATTCAATGCAAACAACGTGAACGAAACTATGGCATGCAGTTTCGTTTTCTTACCTGGTTACCTCAGTTTACCTGGTATCGAGCCTCCACATGGGAGCAAAGTGTCGAGTTGCTTAAGCCTGATTTTGATGTTTTCTCCGAAGCTAAGAAACTATAAAGCTAACCATATCGGACACCCCAATTTTTTTTTTTATTGAAAGGACGATCAATTGCCTTTTATTGTCGAAGAACCACGCTCCGGTCACCGGTCAGCGGGTAGGCTGTGCCGCCAGGCAGGCCGGGCACGCTCACAGCATCAATCCCCGTCCTCGGGACTGCTGGTGAAGAAGTCCTAGACGAGGTCGTAGCCCAGCCGGCCTGGTGACCTCCCCGCTGACGATAGCCTCATCTTGGAGGAAGGGGCAGTGGCAGCCGGAACCGAACGCGTCGGGGCGCAGGGACCAGAGCATCTGACGGCGGGGATGGCGTCGACGTGTCAAACGACGGGACCAGAGCATCTGACGGCGGGGATGGCGTCGACGTGTCAGACGTGTCAGACGTGTCATACGTGTCAGACGACCATTGCGGGGCGGGAGTAATGGATAAAGCTACGGCTTCGCCACAGAACTCGGCCACTGGGCAGCTTGATTAGGTATTCTCTGTGACCCAACGCCGACGACGTTGTCGACCTGGTCCCAGCGTTTGCTGGCCGTGTCTTGTAGCCTGACATGCGCTCCGATCCTGAGCGGCATCAGCGCATGCGCAGAGGCATTGCAGTGTTGTCGCGCCTGATGAAGGGTCTTCGCCGCTCCGGAATCGCATTCTTCAGCTTGTCGCTGCCATTCAGCAGAGAACGTGCTGCGATGAGCTGGGACGCAGGAGCGGATGGCATGGCCAAGGACCACCTGCGCTGGTGACCGAACATCCGCCCGAGGCGTGTTCCGCAGCTATGCAGACGTCCAGGGTAGAACCTCTCATCGTCGCTAGATTCGTTGGATTTAGTCTTTCTGGAGGCCAAGTGCTTCAGTACACACACACACACACTTTGATGTTGTGGGGTCCCTTTGGGGATTATGGTTTTTTTTTTTTTTTGTTTTTTTGTTTTTTTTTAATTTTTTAGCTTTAATAAAAAGAAAGGTATAAGTGTGAGAGGAGCAAAAAGAATTTGAAAAAAAATAACCTTAACTATTTTTTAAGATTAAAGAAATGTTTCTATCTTTTTTTTTTTTTTTTTTTTTTTGGGTTTCTTTAGGCACCCCCACGCCGGGCAGGGAGAGGGGGGGGGGGGGGGGGGGGGGGGGGGGGGGGGGCATTACCTACTAAATATTTATGGGTTGGTTGTGTGTTTTTTTTTTCCCCCAAAAAGGGGAGGTTGTGGGTTTTTTTTTTTTTTTGTTCGTCAGCAAAAAAGGGAAAAAAATAAATTTATTTTGGGGGGACATATATACTTAACCACCATACACACACACACACACACACACACAGTGTGGTGTCTTTTTTTTCACCCCACAAGCGCACACATACATGCAGACAAAATTGGCAGTTATTCTTAGGGGTTGGGTCCAAGGAAGGTAATGCTTTCCCCCCAAGTCCAAAAGAGATTAAGGAAGGGGAAAGTGGACTTTCTAGTGCAACTGTAGTGTGCTCAACCCTCTTTAAATAAAAATCAAATAGTTTTATCTCCCCTTTGCTTTTCACAATAGCGTTCGAACCACTCTAACCAGCAAGATAACAAACGGAGAACTAGCGACATGAAAAACGGCATATTGCACGTCACATTTCGCGATTGATACGCAATGGGCACGTTAGGGTACCGGGTGACTTCCCAGGTCACCATAAAGTCATGTTTGGCAAACAAAATCGACGTCTAGTCGTCGTTTTTTCACTCACTGTGAAAAACAGTGAGAGATACGGGATTAAAACGTTCATTTTTGTATTTCAGAATATATTGGGATAATAACGATGTGCGATTTGTTACATTTCAACCAGAACATGGCCAAGGGAATGGACGGGGTGCTTCCCCCCTTGGGAACGTACGTAATCGTCTACGAGGTTACCATGGCAGAGAAAGAGGCTATCAACACCTTTCGCAGCCATCAAGGCTGTTGTCGGGCCCCTAGGAATGTATACAAGTCCGTACATACTCTTTTACGGGTTCACCATGGCCGAGGTAGAAAGGCCAGCAACATTTTGCATAGCCACCGAGGCTGTTGTCGAGCCCAAAAGAACGTCTACAAGTCCCTACGAACGTTTACAGACGCTTCAACGCAAAAATCAACGGGCTCTCATGAACATCCACGAGCCCTTACGAACTCCTACGGGCACTTGCAGGAGCCGCCGGGCCCTTATGAATGTCTGCGGGCCCTACAAATGTCGCAGAACGTTCGAACGTCTACGGACTCTTATGAACGTCCACGGATTCCTAGGAATGCGTAAGGGCTATCACGAACGTCTTTGGGCCTTTACGAACGTTTACGGACCCTTACGAACGTCTGCAGGCCCTTGCGAATGTGTACGGGTACCTACGAATGCGTGTGGGCCTTACAAGTTTATTTACCCCCTACCGGTTACTAAATCGACGAATTTTTCAATAGTTTTGACATTCTGCATCTGGACGTATGTTCAGGTCTGCATTCCCGATTTATAGCAGTGCCATGCTCGCATACAACTTTAGGAGGTAGGGGTCCGACGATCCGGGCTCCCAATGATGATTAAAGAAAACTGTTTTTAAAGAAAATACTTCTCGAAATAAAGTGACCGAAATTCGGGTAAATTTAAAGAAACTGGAGATAGTCCGGGCCCCTTCGCAAAATCCTTCCCTTCATTTGACAATTACTGGCTCCATCTCTGATTTCAACACAGCTGAAGGATCAGATAGGTAAGTTCAAAGTTTCGACTGCTTTTGAGACTTCCGAAGTCATGCTACCAAGCATAGTGGTAGTCATAGTGGTGGTCGAAAACATTATTTTATAGAGTCCAGGGATGGAAATAGACGCCGAAATCAATTGTAATGTCCACATTAACCCTAGTGACTGTTGAATAAAAAAGAGCATGAGGCCAAGATGGGTAACTGACATCGGAAGCATACCTATGTAAAAGGCTAGGGTTGTCCAGTAATACACGAAACCCAACATTGACCATTTGGGGTAGTGAGGTGAGATTAATTGACTACTTTCGCGACATGAGAAAACAAAACCTGACATGTTCCACTTATGATATCATAAGTCTTATGACCTGATCTAACATTTTCACCTTTGTTACACTATAAGACTGGAAAAGGATGCCCAATCAGCTATGCTAAGCTGCGGCGAGCTTGCACGGGCCGTTTCTTCGTCGTCAAAAACCATGGGGAGGGGGATAGCAACCCCAACCCTGCACAGACGATTGCTAACGTAGGTCTTCAAAAAATATCAAACTATAAAATAGCAGGCAGGCCGATCGACGGCTGTCGCGACGGTCGGCCCGTGTCCCGTCCGTGGACTTTGCCCCCCCGATGCTGTATTTACCAAAGGATTTTTAATGGTTGTGTATATGATACGCCTGATCAATTTTGAACAAAGTCACAAAATGTGAGACATGGTCATCTTGGGCCCATTCTTCTCGTGCGACGTCCATATGCGTCATGCTAAACTTCACCTTCACAAATTCAAGGGGTGTGTCTCCCCATCTTCGCTCTCTGACTCTGGCGCTGGCCCTGTCCTCAGGTATGTGTGACCCACCCACGATCTCAAACAACATTATCTTCGGTAAATTACTTCGTCCACGCTTTCCCAAACATTCACCATTTTGTGGGTAAAATTGATTCATCAAGAAAATTTGCTGCTAGATATACTTCGAAGTGAAATTGTCGAACCTGGTATAAATCTACTCCAAAATGTTCTCTAGGTTGATGATGATGATGTTGATAAGGTTGATAAATCCCTGGAGCAGGAAGTACGCTCAAGCCTTCCTGGAGGGGCGCCACCTTTCCATGCGGATGGGATGTATGCCTTCAGTGCTCCTCCACACCTTGCATCCGCATTTCATTTCAAGATATTTGGGGATATTACCTCGTGTTCTGGTAGTAACAGTCCGCGGAAACCACATATCTTATATTATTTTACCGTAGGTTATTCAAAAACCCGATTGGTTTGATGCCAGGGAAACGCAAGCTGATTGGTACAGTGGTCGAGATAGGATACCCCATTGAAGAATGCGTTGGTCTCTTTGCAGTGATATTTTATTCGTGAAATAGGGTGGAATATGCCACTTTCTGAACATTCAATCCACATCCTTCTCCAAGAAGTATCGGCATCCTGCTCCTTGATTAATGCTTATCAAGTCTTCATGTTTCCTTTCTAACAGTATCTCGTTTCTAAATAGCATGTGCATGCTCTCGATGAGGAATGGTGATACATGAATATTTTCCAATGCAATTTCAGGTAAAGGGATGGCCTATAATGTGATATGACACACAATATCAGTTTATAGCATAGTTATTATTCTCCCTATCCTGAATATAGTTCTTCTCAAATTATGAATCTCAAAACAAATGATAAAGGTCTAGTCATAAGTACCTGTACTATTGGCTCAAATTTTAGTCTGAAAGACATCAAAAGCATTTTTAAATGACACTAATTTCATGGCAATTTTCTACATCCTGCTGAGCTCGTTTCCACATCTCACACCTAACGAAAAACCATTGTCTTAACTCTGTCTCTTTGCCCTCTGGATTCGTTTGGCCCAAGACCAGGTATACCATGTATACAGCAATAAAACATGTACAAACATTTTATGGAAGATGATTTTGTAAAATAAATCTTGGTTTTGATTTTCCAGCTGATGTGTCGGAAATTTCAACGTAATTTCGCTACATTTGTATTAATTATATTTCTTGTGACTGTGTGCACATGCTTCCTTTCCCCACTATCACCCAAAACCATGCAATTTTTTATATAACAAGCTATTCTGCTTTTGGTTTGTCGGGTGATTAGCGAGGGTCGCGCAGTGCGTTGAAGTGCATGAAATGCAATGTCTGAAAGTGCATTTGGAGGAAGGCACCAATATGTCCTCTGCAAAGTTATCGAGGAAAAAGGTCAGGTGTGGCTACCCGAACTGCGCCTTTAATGGCATGTGCTACACTCTTGCGCGTCACCAGAGAGCAGTAGGTAGACCGTGAAATGCCTGGCCGCATACTGGACACCGGCTTCGAGCTTAATGGAAGATATTCAAGCTTGGCACCATCCTGAGGTGAGACCAGGTTCCAGGGCCACAGGTTCTAAATGGCAATTTCGCTAAGTATGTTGGAATGCTATGCACTATGCAGTAAGTAATGCCCATTCACCTCCAGGCAAAAGGAAGTGTCCCAGCCTGTAAAAGAAACCTTGTCCTTGGCTAATTGTAATCTGATGTGCAAACGAAGCATATTGGGTAAATTTGCAGCTTAGGGTACTTTCTGATTTCTTGGAATTTCTTTTTCGAATGCAATACTTATGAATGTGCTGAGCATGATGTGACTACATACTTCCTCTGCAGATGCATACTTTTCAATTGGGAGGTAAAATAATACCCCAAAAAAGGGACTTGGAGTTGGGTGATATAGCATCAAAAGTAATGTTCAAAATCAAGAAGAAGCGATGTAACATAACCTAACCTAACATAGCCTAACCGTCCATGCAAGATAGCAAATAGTTGTATGGACAATTTCTGAATGACTTTTTTTTCTTTAGAAATTTCAAATGAAAAACCTATCCCAGCCTAACCTAACCTAAGCTAGCCTGAAGTGATTTTAAAGAAAAGAAACCACAACATATCAACGCCAATGCTTTTTATGGCACTCAGCGATACTTCTACACTTTGGCTGATGCACCCTTGAACTCAAGCAATGGACTACTTATGTGCTATGCATAACTAACAAAACACTATGAAATGTGCTGGATTATTATTATTATTATTATCTTTTTTCTTCTTTTTTTTTTTCGGGGGGTAATTTGCCATGTTGCTAGGAACACTCCGTTGTAGAGAAGACTTCTTGCTGCTTATTGCTTGTTTGTTGGCATTGCATGTACTGAAAAATAATTGTCTAATTTAATCTTCAGCGAAGATTTTGTGTGGGAAGCCTTGGAACTACTGTGTCCAAATCCATACATTTTTGGTAAAATGACCCATGACTAAAACAGATTTGCAACGTAGTCAATGCACGCATATTTATATGCATCTATATCACATATCTTGTCACCAATACATCAATGACTCAGGAAAATCAATGTTTGCACTCCCAAAAGTAATTAGGTAGTGATCTGGATCTTCAGTGGTGATACCGTGCGCTGGTTTGAATATATTTATGTGAAGATAAATGCGGTTGCATTAAATTATACTACCTCATTTTTGCCAAGAGTAAATATGGAAGTCGAGGAATTCATGGGCAAGTTTCTAATCTGTACCTGGTGCATTAAAGGGGTAAAAACGTGGAAGAAAACGATCGAAACTTAATACCTGTATTTCCAGCACCGAGGCCATAAGTGAATGCTGAACAGTGATAGCACTGATTAAAATGAATAATTATGGTGTTGTTGATTTCGCTTTCCTTAATTTATTTGATGCATAGTGCTGTATCAAAGTTGTTTTTGATGTCAATGTGTTCATTAATCATCCACAATTGAATTTTATGCCTGCTAGTTTTCATATAATGCCAAATATCTGGGAATGTAGCATGAAATATAAAACCGTGCAACCACCGGTCGTGGAGCAGACAATCTGACCACGTAATTTTGGTTGAGATGATATAATGTAATGCTTGAAGATGAACACTAAGTTTTCAATGGTGAATCTCGTAGTGGAGTGATGCAAATTACAACTATTGTGTGTCATGTGCAATGTGCTACATATTATTCAAAGATGAATAAAACAAACATTGCCCATGACTACCTTCTGTTGTTTGCTTTTGATTAGGAACGTATGTACCCATTAAGCTGTGCATTCTTAAACCGCTTTCGACTTTTGCTGTTTTCTATGAAAGCCTGTCAGTGGTATTGAGGAGTCATCTTAATACAATGTGCTACAATGCTAGTATTGTGCCATGTATTGGTCTTTTAGTATAGCTCGAGCCACATTCTGCTGAAAATATCTAATACTTCAACTTCCAAGTTTTGGCATTATTGCAGTTGCAATTCATACTTTTGATGGCTGCCCATCATGGATATGCTTGACCTATCAACCAATCAATATCATTGATCACCTGCTGTTCTTAGGATTTGATATGTCAGAAATCTTGGAATATATATATATATATATATATATATATATATATATATATATATATATATATATATACATACATACATACATACATACATACATACATATGTAGATATGTTAAAACATACATATGTTTTGTGTATCAAACAGCGATGCTCATGTTTGAGAAAAACATACACATTTCTAATTTCCCAGTATATGGGGACCAGAAGACATACGTGTGTGTGTGTGTGTGTGTGATACTCCACCATGCCCTGTTTATGGGGACTTTACGTTTAAGCATGCACAATGCGCATGCGCAGTTGTATGTGTTGCGTAGCAACGGTCCCCAGAAACTATACTAAGTCAATGCTCTCAAGGTCACCTACACGGGCTGACGCTGAAGCTCTGCACGCGCTGCCCACGTGGCCGTGGGATACGACGGCTCTGTTAGTCGAGTCCCGAATGCAAATATACAGCAGGGGCCGGGAAACGATGTGTACAGTCAGTCACGTGGATAGCAGCGGTTGTAGATGTGCGTAGAACTAGGAGTGTCGTATTTGATCTAAAGGACTGGCATAAGTAGGGCAGGGGAAATAGCATTGGCAAGCCAATCTAGCCCAGTTCTCATATCATAGCTTATTTCTTCATGTTTGGCCATGCCAAGGTCCATCATGATCACAGCGGGTGAATCGAGGGACATGATCTTGGTATTAGGCAACGACCTGGAAATTATGAATATACACACACACACACACACACACACACACACACATATATATATATATATATATATATATATATATATATATATATATATATATATTATCTATTGCGAAGAGCCGAACACGAATTGGCACTTGATTTTTACGGCAGCGAATGTGATTTGTTACCTGCTTGATATTGTCCTCAGTTGTGCTCTATGTTTTGTACTGATGAAGACCTATTGAGGTCGAAACGTGTGCATTAAAGTCATCTCCAGATAATTTGTTTGTTTTCAACATGCATGCTCATTCATATATATATATATATATATATGGTCGAAAGGTGCATATTAGATAATTTGTTTGTTTCAACATGCATCCTCATTCATATATATATATATATATATATATATATATATATATATATGAATGAGGATGGATGTTGATAACAAACAAATTATCTGGAGATGACTTTAATGCACACGTTTCGACCTCAATAGGTCTTCATCAGTACAAAGGATAGAGCACAACTGCGGACAATATCAAGCAGGTAACAAATCACATTCTCTGCCGTAAAAATCAAGTGCCAATTCGTGTTCGGCTCTTCGCAATAGATAATCTCGCTGCAGGTCCTGGGTCAGGCAACAAAACCGATTCTTGAATTGATCGTGTCGCGTGTTCATATATGTGCTGCCTCTAATGCTTTTCTTGTTCGTTTTTTTATATTCTTCTGTGAAGCTCTTACGTCATCCCATTTTGGTAGATTTTCATCCTCGTCCATATGGACCACAATGACACTACACTGCCTATGATACCTCACATCGCGTTTGTGCTCATTCAATCGCGCCCGAATTGCCCTTCCGGTTTTTCCAACATATGATTTTGAGCAACCGGAAGAAGGAATTTCGTATATTACACTGTTTGGTAGCATGGGACGACTAGCAGATTTTCCAGTGACGATGTCGCCCACTTTCGTCCCGGAATTTATGGACACCTGTACTCCAACGGCTTTCAGGTGTTTGGCGATAACAATAGCCTGCTTTGAGTATGGAATTGTTAAAACATTGGTCGATTTTTCTTTTTATTTCGGTCGCTGTTCCACTTTACGTCTGTTTCGTACACTTTACGCCTTTTCAACAGTTTCCTATTCCTAAGTTGTGTTCCTAAGATGAGCTTCGATTTCCTGTGAAAAATCACAGAGAGGCAAACAATTACTTCATCTATTGGAAGAACCACCCGTAGCTCCGCGCATTAAGGGACTACCGAAAACGCACAAAAAAAGGAAACTCAATGCGCCCCATCACTTCCGGTATTGGCAGCGCACCACACAATTTGGCAAAGGTTTTTGCAAAATCGCTGACAAATGCGTTAGGCTCAATAAGCGAACCTCATCTTAAGAACACAAATGATCTCATAATGAGAATACAATCGGCTGATGTTGCTGACATGACCTTTGCTAGTTTTGATGTCATTTCACTGTTTACAAACGTGGCCGTAGAGGAAGCTCTGGCCGCAATACGAGAAGTAATTCATGCACAAGATGATTATAATTTGCCCCTACCAAAAACACATTTTATGGACCTTGTCACGCTGTGCATGAAGTTTGGCTCATTATCGTTCAACGGGGAAGAATACGTGCAACATAGTTGGTTAGCAATGGGCTCACCTCTAAGCCCAGTGGGAGCATGTTTATATATGGAAGTACTGGAGAGGAACCACTATTTAGGCATCATTGGGAGCCAAGCCATTTGGGTAAGATATGTGGATGACGTACTAGTAGCAGTAACGAAGTCCACAAATTTGTTAGAAAAAATGAATCTATTAAACCAAGTGGAGCCACAAATACAGTTCATGATGGAACTCGAGAATGAAGGAAAAATTGCAGTTTTAGATACATGCATTATCAAGACTGAAGGAGACATCAAATTCAAGGTACACAGAAAACCAACAACAAGGACGACTGTTTCCACTTCTATTCATCCCACATCGACCGGGTTAAAAGTGGCATTGTCATCGGATTTTTTCTGAGAGCTTTTCGAATTTGTAGTGATGCTTACATTGCACGCGAAATTGAACATATATATAGCACATTCTTCAAGTTGAAGTACCCAAAAGGCTTGCTTATCAAACTCAAGAAAAAAAAGCTGAAGAAATAAAGAACAGACGTAAAGTGGAACAGCGACCGAAATAAAAATAAAAATCCACCAAGTTTTTAACAATTCCATACTCAAAGCAGGCTATTGTTATCGCCAAACACCTGAAAGCCGTTGGAGTACAGGTGTCCATAAATTCCGGGACAAAAGGAGGCGACATAGTCACAGGAAAATCTGCTAGTGGTCCCATGCTACCTAACAGTGTGATATACGTAATTCCTTGTTCCGGTTGCTCAAAATCATATGTTGGGGAAACCGGAAGGGCAATTCAGGGGCGATTGAATGAGCACAAACTCGATGTGAGGTATCATAGGCAGTGCAGTGCTATTGTGGCTCGTATCGACGAGTGTGAAAATCTACCAAAATAGGATGACGTAAGAGCTTTAGAGAAGAATATAAAAAACGAACAATAAAAGCATTAGAGGCAGCACATATATGCACACGCGACACGATCAATTCAACAGGCGGTTTTCTTGAAAGGAGAAACAGGGAAAATTGAAAATTATAGGCCAGTAAGCCGCACATCCCTAGTCTGCAAGATACTTGAATCAATTATCAAGGATAAAATAGTTAGTTTTCTGGAAGGAAACAGATTGATTCAAGATACTCAACATGGGCTTAGAAAAGGGCGATCGTGTCTCACAAATCTCTTGGACTTTTTTAATTTTGCTACAGAACAATTTGATAAGGGAAATCAGGTTGATGTAGCATATCTTAACTTTAGCAAGGCCTTTGACAAGGTACCTCATAGATGGTTAATGATGCAGCTTCAGGTCCATGGCATTGCGGGTAACATCCTAAAATGGATAGGGTTGTGGCTTTCAGATAGACAGCAGAGAGTGATGCTAAATGGTACAAAATCATCATGGCAAAATGTTCTTAGTGGAGTTCCCCCAGGGGTCAGTACTGGGACCACTATTGTTCATTATGTTTGTAAATAACATTGAAAGTGGCCTAAGCAGTAAGGTTTTGAATTGTGCAGATGATTTGAAGGTCTTTAGGGCAACAACAGAGCAAAATGAGCAGGTCTTGCTGCAGAAAGACTTACACGAGCTTGTGAAGTGGTCAGAAAAATGGCAAATGAAATTTAATTTTGATAAGTTCAAAATCATGCATGTAGGTAGGCAGCATATCAAGGTTCCGTATTTTATGGGTGGCCAAGTACTATCTGTGACTGCGCAGAAGGACTTAGGTGTTATTTTGAACACAAAATTGGGGGCATCAGAACAGACCAAAGAAGCCAGGAAGAAGGCACTGAGAATGCTTGGGGAAATAAATAGGAATTTATCATACAAAAGTGAGGAAGTCATCAGGAAGCTTTACTGTGGATATGTCAGGCCACATCTGGAATACTGTGTCCAAGCTTGGTCCCCTAGTTATGAAAAAGATTGTTGGCTTTTAGAGAGAGTACAAAATAGGGCAACAAACATGGTGAATGGTATAGGCAACCTTGCATATGAGGAAAGATTGAAGAAGCTGAATATGTTTTCACTTAGATATAGAAGGCTGAGAGGAGATCTCATCGAGGTCTTTAAATTTGGTGATGGTCAGGAACAGGGTTATCTCAGGGAACTGTTTGAATTTAACAGAAATGATGCAATTAGAGGTCATCAATTCAAAATTAAAGTTAATCACAGCAGGACAAGGTTAAGACAGTCCTTCTTCACCAACAGGGTAGTAGAACACTGGAACCAGCTGCCAGAAACCATTGTCAGTAGCAACACAATGAACATCTTTAAGAACAGCATAGACAATCATTATAAGAATAGGGAGCTTGTTTTTATGTATTCCAGGGAGAGTTGATCGACACATTTGGTGGACAACTGGTTCAGTGTACAGAGTGCAACCAAGAAGGGCCCTTGTGGCTCATAGTTGCACTGATCTTTTATATCTTATGTCTTACCTGGGCAGGACCTGCAGCGATATTATTTATTGCGAAGAGCCGAACACGAATTAGTACTTGATTTTTACGCCAGAAAATGTGATTTGTTACCTGCTTGATATTGTCTCCAGCTGTGCTCTATGTTGTGCACTGATGAAGACCTATTCAGGTCGAAACGTTTACATTAAAGTCATCTCCACATAATTTGTTTGTTTTCATCTTTCATCCTCATTCATGCTTGTCTATAGATAACTCATATATATATATATATATATATATATATATATATATATATATATATATATATATATATAATTCACTACGCCGAGCGGTAGCGACGCTCATGTTTCAGAGAAACATACACATTTCTCATTTCCCAGTATATGGGGACCAGAAGACATACTCCACCATGCGTGTGTGTGTGTGTGAGTTTTCCTGTTTATGGGGACTTTACATTTAAACATGCACAATGCGCATGCGCAGTTGTATGTGTTGCGTAGCAACGGTCCCCAGAAACTACACTGAGCCAATGCTCTCAAGGTCACCTACTCGGGTTGACGCTGAAGCTCTGCACGCGCTGTGGCCGTGGGATACGACGGGTCTGTTAGTCGAGCCCCGAATGCAAATATACAGCAGGGGCCGGGAAACCATGTGAACAGTAAGTCACGTGGATAGCAGCGGTTATAGATGTGCGTAGAACTAGGAGTGTCGTATTTAATCTAAAGGACTGGCACCAGTAGGGCAGGGAAATAGCATTGGGAAGCCAATATAGCCCAGTTCTCACATCACAGCTTATTCTTCATGTTTGGCCATGTCAAGGTCCATCATGATCACAGCGGGCGAATCGAGGGACATGCTCTAGATATTGGGCAACGACCTGAAATTATGAATATATACATATATATATATATATATATATATATATATATATATATATATATATAAATGGTAGCTAAAACTATGATCATTGTGCCTCATTTTCGGGAGAATGTTAAAATTCAAGGTATGCGACCAGAACTTGGAATTTGATGTAGTCTGGGATCCCAGTTCTCTGGACTGACTGGGAGCGTCTGGGATCTGACCTATATTGGGCGAGACTAAATGACTTGGTGATTTAAATGATTAAATGACTTGGTTTCATGTTCAAAGTTTCGCCTATTGGGAATGCTGGGCATGGTCTTTGAGGATAAAGGAGGTGGAGAGGAGCTCCAGCGCACTTCGACGTATCAAAACGTAGCCGGAGGAACACCATGCGCAGAAACGCCTACGTGCATCGTTGAAGGGATGAGGCGGGTGGATGCCGGACATGTGGCGGATGATTTTGTATTGCTGAACGGTGGCCGCCGCACGACTTTCGGCAAGTTCTGAGTGCAGACTATTTTAGCCTAGCTTACAGGTATATTTATGACGTCTTGTGTCACGTTCATTGATTAATTTCGCATTGACGTAACTCGTCATCAACCGGAAGTCGAGCGGTCTCCCGCCTAAGGCAGTGCGGCCGTGTGGGCATGTCCAGCAAATTGTCGCATTTTCTAAATAATCAGTGCTAACATGCAAATACAATATAGCATTATTGCTAAGATGTAAATAAAGGCACACAGTCTCAGCCCATCCTAGCCATTGAGCGAAAACGTTTACAACCTGGTCCCAGTCCACGCATTCATTAGGCATAGCAAACGCCAGCTGGTTCAACGCAAGGACCACATACTCAATTCTTGCAACTAGAGCATAGCACGTATCGAAATGTTCAAATCCTTATGATTCAAATCCGCATCCGTATGAACCAATCCAATCCATGTCCATATCCGTACCAAATATCAACATCACTGCAGATGGAGGGTGGTAGGCGGTGGCGATCCATCTAACCACTTCCAAATGCAAAACTAGCAATTTCCAGAGTATCGTGGGATACTAACGATGTGCGATTTGTTACATTTAAACCCGGGGGTTAGATCTTCAAGGGTCAGACAAGGTCATGATATTGACCTCGTTTTAGAGACTTCGAGATAGTACCGAAAAACATTACTTGTTAGTGTCAACGGGTCGAAATTGACC